>MU157937.1:73877-90273 GCA_015657495.1 Crepidotus variabilis
TTCTTCGGCCACCCGACGCCCTCTGAGTTTAGGCTTAGTACCTGGGAGCAGAGTTCCCACCGAACTGTCTATTCCAAGGCAAGTCCTAGCTGTCTTCGGACACAGGCACTCCTATCACGAGTCAAATCTTTGATTGTTCTGAGGGTGCATGGGTGGTGGGTGGATGAGCATGCATCCCTCGGAACGGCGACTTCCAGTATTCACTTCAGCCTGTCGAAGTCGGATGTGTCCCACTGATAAGAGACAGCAGGGGCACATCACCGATTGTAGACTACTTCGATAGCTGACTGATCGCGTGACGGTTTGTGAGAGGGCCGAAGCGCCCAGTAAGCGCCCGACATCAGGGCTGTGTGACTGTAAGAGTTCAAAAGAAAGGTACGCGTAAAGAAGGGGGCACCAAGACTGGGGAGAGCTCGTCATTGTGTGACAGCTCTCGCCTTCTTGGAGTTCCCTTTTTTGCGTTCAGTCGGCCCTTCTGACCTTAGTTTGGGGTTATCATTATCTGCGACAGGAGTTTTAGGGGTTGAGCATTTTGTCGGGATATGCTAGCGTATCGAGCTTGTAGTAAACACTACAATAATACTGCGATCTTGTCTTCCTGCCGAGTCGAATCTCTGTGTCACAGAGTTTTGACGTGCATGTTACCCACGCGTCCAGGCCCTCTCTCACCCCCACTCATCTGCATCGTGAGCCGCAACTTGCACCTTCCATCGCACAGAGTCAACTTTTTCAACGACTACAGTCATAAATTTACAACATCGAACTATCCGAACAGATATGACGAATGTCTGAGCAGCACTCCCGGATACAGTGTTTCATAGACTTATTCGAACGAAAGCACCATAATAATGACGACAATCACCAAAGCCCACCATTGAACTCATCTTCATTCTCGTACATGGGCGCTCTGCCAAACGTACTTGAATTAACATTCTAAAACTTTTTGGCGAATCGTTTCGAAGACGTCAATTTTGCGTCGAATGGTGAGGACTTCTGGACTCTGGACTCAAGCCTCGGAGGATGCCAGAACCTGAAGGTGCGACCCTAGACTCGAGCTCAGTTGTTTTGTGTCGACTCTTCATAGATATACCTGCCTTCAAAAGGTTTGCTGTTTCACTCTCGGGTAACCTCATCTATTTCCGCCTCGTGACTATGCGGATAATGCTTTGCAAGCATATGCATTTTTCTATCTGGAGGATGGAACTAAACGACAGGCCGATTGCAGCACCCTCCACTATCTGAGGCGTGCATACGTCTAATTAGCTTGCACGTCTTCTCCTCGGAGGCGTGTAGCAGAGAGATCCAATTTTGATTACCAACATAGAGTGAGCTTCTTCTCCACAACGATACCTAAACTTGGTAGTCTTATCTTGACCCAAATTGCGCAGCTATCTCGAGTCTCGAGTTACCACCGGTGCTGTCTCATCAAGTGACTCTGTGATCGAGTTGAATGAGCGTTGTCAATCTTTTACTTTCCCCTTGATTTTAACCTCAGATACCAGAAACACGCTTGCTTCCCACATTAATCTTCACAAGTTGTCCTTGTCGCCGCTGTTCGTTATATCTGGGGCCCATCCGTAACGCCTCGGAGCACAATTTTAGATCTCAAAAGCGTTAATGACAACGGATCCACGAGCGATAAGAACAAGTGGACACTTTACTTGCCCAGGAATCCTTCGACAACAATGCCGACATTCTCAAAGCAATTCTTTCACAGCCTTAAGTGAACTTTGCACGGCACATCTATGTGCTTATCCTGAGAGAAAAAGATATTTCTCGCTGTTAGCACTAGTTGCCGCTGGCTACTCATATCCGAGGCGATCCTCTTGCCTTGCCGAAAGGTATCAGCACACGTCCAGAACCTCGAACTTCTTTGACGAAGGTGAGCGTCGCATCGTTTGAGATTGATCGAGGTTTACCTCCACCTCGCGGTTTGAGCTCATTCTCCAAAAGGGTCTATTTTAGAGAGGAATGTCGACGATCATTCGAAACGGAAAGATCTACCGATGAGTCCAGAGTAAACCACCAAATGTGACATTCACCGAAGTTATTGCCTCGAATTCGTTCCCGCGAATATCTCTGGACCATCGGCTATTTATCAACCGCATTTCCAGCTCAACGACCGCAATGATCATGAGAAACTGGGACTTTGCTTCGACTCCGCGATATCGTGGATTAAGTTGGGTCGAAGTGACACATGAGTGGGGTATGTATTATTATGATAAGATGAAAGTCAGATGGATGAGAGGTTCTGTACAATTGTATGTAACTATATTTGAATGCAATCCGGGGATGCGGGGTATATTACGGAACCAATGCTTTGAATGATAGAAGATGCTGTTGAGCTAGGAAGAAATGTTCATGATTGGATCTTCGGGTTCAAAGAGAAAAGTGAAGTCGTGGCCACCCTATTCCGCTTATACTCCTTCGCGACGGAGTGGTCGTACGAGGACTTAAAATAATCCTCTGTGGGATTCAGTTGTGATTGACGATGCCGCAGCGGGGAAATTTAGACAGATGATGGTCTCTACTTCCGAGGAACTGGATGCCTGGATGGCGACGTCGAAACAGACTTAGATGAGGTTGAACTCGAAAGTGATGTAGAGTTCGTATTGGTCTTTGATTTGAGGATTTCTTCAAGCTCTGGCGAGGCAGTTTCTTGGCGGAAGGATATGAAGATGTTGGTAGGGGCTGGAGCGAATAAGTTCGGTTTGGGCAAATTTGTTGGGTAAGTCCCATTAGTTGGCAAGGTCGCATTCGACGCAGGTTTCGAGGTGGATGGTCCATATGGATATGGATAACGTCCGTAGTTATTCGAGGGGGGACAACTGCTTGGAACGGCTGCGCAATTGGTGAATGAATGCACGGCGAACGGGTCAAAATTGCAAAGTGACCGAGGTGTAGAAGACTCGGAAGACGAAGAGGATGGCGAGGAGGTCATGATAGATGAGGTTCGTACTTCGAGTATCGAGCAGAGTTATGGATGCAAAAGTGCAATTAAAAGTCCAACTGCGAGAAGCTTGGGGAGGTATGGTTGAAGAATAGAGGCAAACGGACTTTTATATATAGGCTGATCCGAGTTCTGAGATCTTTGAGCCGATCCGTGCGCTTCAGAGCGTTGATCCTGAGGTGTGTTCTAGAAGTTAAAGCGTCCTTTTCGTCGGACCGAGCAGAACCCTGCACGACCACGGAGCTTTGGCAGGGCTCTCGGTAAAAAGTAAACCTCCCACGAAAAGATACATGAAAGTAAAACATGTCAAGGAAAACAGCCAATAAACACGTACAAAAATCAGTGCGACGATGAGTCATAGAACAAGCAAGGCACCTGGCATAAACACCCAACCTGGACAGTGTTGGGCGGTTGATGAATTGAGCTGGACGACGATCGAGGAACACGTTGTATATTTTGTTCGCAAGCTTGATGAAAGCCTCTGAAGGGTCACCTGAAAGCGGAGATGAGTTTTATGGGGAAAGATGAGATGAAAAGGCAATGAACATCGTGGCAGATGGTGGCGACCCCATGGGGGCACTTTGCTTCTCCACAGAGACTCATACAACCTCCCAAATGGTGCCTTAGACCTGAGTGCGTTAAAGAGTAGCAAGAAATTCGTCCCAAGATAACAAAGACTCAGAAGTTGCTGATAAGATGAGCCCATAATTGAGAATTCGAAGGAAAGCGTGGCGAATTAAGATTGTAAGTTCCGGTTGACGAGGCTTCCTCATTGGTCTGGACCTAGAAAATATATATATTCTCATCGATTGACAGAACATGGCCACGGGTTCGGCTTTTTTGGCTGTACCGTGCCCTGGAGGCTGGAAGTATGGGTTGCGACGGCGACTTCAATACTTGTTCCCTTCACTGAACTTCAAATTGTAGCACTAATAGCGGGCTAGACGTTTAGTCAACACATCACACGATCAGCAGACCATCACTAAAAAGACCAGCATTGTCCAGTCTAGCAGAATTAGTTCTTAGACCTGCTTGAACATTAGTAAGATTTAATCAACATCACTCGCAACAGCAATAATGAGCGTGCCTTTTGAAGGACGAAAATGAGGCAGGCGTTTCAGAAGGCAAGCGAGCGAATGTGGGCTTAAGTAATGATTGCTCTTCGGAACTCACAGACTGCTGGGGAAATGCGACTTTCTGTTTTGCTACTTTACTTCGGGTTCGGGGAATCCTCTGCGCAAGCATCACACCTAAATGTTGCAGAGAAAGCTGTCGCTTAGTTTTCGGGTTTCTCCTTCCGAACTCTACCTTCTTTGGTATTTTGTAATTATAACTGTATGCCATGAGGAATATGGGGTAGGTTTCACGTACATGCTTAGATTCATGATTGAATACTTTACACAGCAGGTTAAGCTTCGGAATCTTAGGTACTGCATACCGCATGACTTCTAAAAAGACAACTTATCGCGTTATCCCCATCCTTTCCTGCAATGCGGGGATTTAGCCTCCTTCAAACGTAACTGAACAAAGCCGTCCCATAAGCCGGCGGACTGTATTACCAACTATCCATTACAGGGGAAAGTGTCATTTCACGACGTTGATATGTTAGATTTGGACTATGTGAAAGGACAGAGCTTCATCTCCGCGCTGGTAATTCATTTTCACTGGGCGCTCTTGAGCGCTAACCCACAGGAAGCGGAAAAATATCGAGCTCCGCCGTATCTGAGCTAGCTTGGAGGATGCTTACTTTTGTGGAAATCGGTGGCTTTTGAGCGGAAGCTAGTCATGGCGATCGCGGCGTTCTGCCTTTCCAGCGAGATGTGGTTTATAACTATACTTTTGCGGCTTGTCGTAGAGATCTTGGCGCTATAGACAGCTACCAGGACTCTATATCGTTTGCATGTAATAAAGAATAATATTCATGGTCTACCAACAGTCAGCATACCAAAAGGATAATATTGAAAAACCTTGGCTCGATTCCCTTTCCAACACCCGTCGTGATTCCTCAAATTAAAAGTCTTGACTTATACATTTCCTTCTTTCAACCTACGAAAGAGCTCCTGGGTATATTTATTCCTTTACCACTCTAAGTTAGCTGTCTCAGTACTTCAAGTTGCATGCAGTCCACCCAAAGGAAGAATCGGCGGAGCGACTCTTGATCTCGCAACTCGCCCGTGTCAGTGCTGTATCAAATATAGAAGTGAGATTGAGTTGAGCACAAATTCTCTGCTTTCTTTCCTCTTTGAATCCCACTCCCATACGTTACAAGCTCAGCCAGATATCACAAGGTGTTCATGGGTCATGTATAATTCATCAGCACAACGTCACATACTTTATCTTTTTAGATGCTGACCGCAATGAATGATGTCCAACTACATCATTTGACACGGAAAGATAAGAGTTAAGAAGCCGATACTGCGGGGAGAAAGTTTCGACACTTACGACAAGCCCCTGAATGGGGCACCAACGGAAGCAGATAGGCTGATCGCTCACAATTATGTCAATCCTCTTGCCATAAAAGGCAGGTGTGATGCCTTTCACTGGATTGTCGGAAGCTTTGACCTTCTCGTTGTGAATTTGAGAGAAAAGAGGGGATTGTGTGCGTAATTCGTTATCGGTAGAGCAAATATAGTGAAGTTACTCATAAATGTTAGTTTCGCGGCAAGTAAATTGTACAAGTAATCATGATATCACGGATAGTAGCGGAGGATAGCAAAGCTTTGACAAGCAATCATGGCTTCAGAGACTCATACGCGAGAGCTGGCAAGAAAGAACTACTTTGGTCAAAACTAAACGCCACATTATCTAGATGTTCGAACGCATTATCAATCGTAAATTTTCCCAATGAACTATTCACATGACCTTCGGGCTTTAACAGTTGACGCGCTTATAAACGTTTTAGATAGGCGCCTAAGTCAAGATTGATAAATGCTGAAACACTTTCAATTTTCAAAATAATCAGCAATTTATGAACACTTGTTTTTAAAAAAAGATAATCGACTTTTACCAGGAAGAAATGTGCAACATGGTTAATGCTCCAAGAAAGTTGCAAACTGTTATGTTGGGTGGGCGGGGTTACTTCCAAGAAATGGAAGAAATTATTAACTCGCTGCGATTAAAATGAAACAAGCAGCACGAATATATAAGAAGAAGGTCACATATGCCGCGAGACATATCATTCCGGCTGACTCCTCGAGCTCGAGATACTTTTACTTGCATATTTATAACTTCGATAGAGCCGGTCTGCGTTCGGGCACCGGAGTATCGAATTTAGTAAGCGACAAGGTATCCAACCTGACTCCCCTGATTTACCTGCGAGTCGATTAGGTGTGAGTTGGGGCGGCTCTGCCTCTAGCTTCTTTGGATTTTTTTAAATAAAAAAAAAGATCCAGACTTTATGTACCAGCTACGGAGCTATGCCCATCAGTTAAATACAGGCCTATATCTCAAACTTGACGTACGTGGGCCTGTGTCGGCTGGGAAATATTGTAACGCCGATGTTGCGATTAGGGTGCTGAGATGTTTGGATGCCTATAAATACGATCTCTTCACGCGTACCGCGGTAGAGGCTGAAATAATAAGATGTCGTGTCCAACTATTAAATGAAGCGGTTGTGTCAATGTCACTTTAGAAGAGCAACAAACAGCACTGTAGGTATGTAAAGCGCATGTCCATCGATCAGAGCTCTCGAATTGTTGTTGGCCGCTACATTTCCGGTGAAATATAGAACGGATTTACCGGAATTTTACTGGATCGTTGAGTGCTTGGCGATAAATGCCATGTTTGATGCGAGCTACATGGCTTAGCGCCAAGATGTTTCCACAGAAAATAGGGACGAGGAGATTTATATTGAAAGCTTTATATTGATTCGACCTCATGAATACATTCGGAACAAGTGCCAAAACATAATTTTGAACGGAGCAACCCAAGTGTCTATACGTTCTGGCCCGGGTAGGGATGCCATTTTAAAACCGATGATCAAACAGAGCAGAAGGAATTAATTCTCTAGGCTCATTACCACCGATCGCTTAGAGCAAATGGATGGACAGCGCTTGGGTTGCTCCTTCGCTCTACGCGTTTGTGATTTCAGTGAGATGATGTATTGATCCAATCACGAACCTTTGATTGGAAGGCGATCAATAGACTAGGGGCTATAAGTGGCAGCAAATTTACTTCTCTATAATTTGACACATAAATCACAGCAAATCATAACAAGCTTTCCAGAGAATGAATCTAAAGTAATGTTTCAGGCCCGCGGAGTAGGTAGCCAGGTGATTAAGGTACCGTAGAAAGTTCTTAAAAATCTACGAAATCAAATGCACTATAGTACTGCACGAAACGCCGTAAACCCACAGAATTAAGTTGGCTGAGACAACACAAACGTGTATTCGCAATCTCCCTGTCAGAGAGTCGGCCGAGGATCTGTGTTACTTATTGTGTCCGGACCTTATGCGATGACCGATCATCATTGACCAGTTGTTTTACCATATCCTGTACCACGACCTCAAACTCTGTTGGCTGCCAAGATCTCGCTTTTTGGCGTCCTTTTACCGACGAAAAATGACAGACGTACTTGACCATTCACTAACGTTAGCTCTAAAAGAGTCATAGACCCAAGGGGAAGATATGAATTCTAGAAGCTGAGTATACACAAGAGGCGTGGGGCGAAGATAAGACCAAGTCGCCGTGCTAAACTGGAGCTTCAAGAAGGAGAAGGCAAGCCACCGTGTATTGTTAAGAAGTATACTTACCATGTACGTCGCATGACAGGGATATCGCCAAGTATTTAGCGTTTAGCATCTGTGGGGTAGTGTGGGGTATCACGCATGCGCGTCGTCGCATCATTCATTCTGTATTCGTTGCTTCCTTATCTGTGTCACGGTGGAGAACCCAGCGCTGGCGTGCCCTCTCTCGAATCTTTGTCTGCATCGGACTCTCGGTTCATTTTATCCGAATGTTATGGAGAAACGGCTTTGATGAGGAATACATAAAGCATCAGAAGGTGAAGTGAGAAAAATTTGACTGAAAAAGCACACACCTTCAGATCCGAAATCCGGTAATCGATTGTCATGGCGCAAACAAAGCAGGATGTAATGGTACGGCGTTGAAGGGGATAACATGAGATTCAACTTGGCACCATTGATCTGTCAATTCTAGACCACAAATGTTGCGATTGATCTACGAGATCGGAAGTGGCGCGGCGGAGAAAGACATCAAAAAAATCAGAGTCTCGCAGAGCCCTTGGGACGCAGATACACGAAATCCTCGGATTATATCTACCAACACTTCTTACCATGAAAACCAATAATGTGATTCCACGAAAACCTGAAGAAAAGATGAGATGGGGCGATGGTTTTGAGACACGGCTGACTGACGATAGTTCTAGGGGCGCGCAATTCACTTTCCACCCGCACATACAGGCGAAAACAGCCTTCAACTCAACAATAAACGAAAGGGAAGGTCATATAATTCAGCTCGTCGCAGACTCGGAACCAGGGTCCATAAACACGACGAGGAACATGACTGATCTCCATACAGCCAGGTGAAGCAGCGTTCCAATGGGAGAATTCTTCTCGACTGCCGACTCCCGGAAATCAAGCAGCAACATGAGATAAACACCGCGATTCTCGTAATCAAAGCTGATCTGGGCCTCTGAAAGCAAAACAGCTTTGTCATAAGACTTAACCCCCACGACATTGGGAGCAGCTCCAAGTCTCGTGTGAGACATCAAACGTCGCTGGTCTGGACACAAAACTTGAGATGAAATGAAGCCAGGTCGGATAGAACGCGCAGAGGTCAACTCAAACTGAACATTGAGCGCTCATTTGAAAGTTCCCAGCCTACCTCCCGATATCCGACTATCAATCATCGAAATATATAGTACAATGCGATAATCGCCAGCAGAACCGATCAATAGATTTTAATAGCATTGTCGAAGCAGGATCAGGAATGGCGTTGAAGATATTGGTCACAGGACAGGATCCCTTGAGCTCAGCCTAGAGCGAACCCGCGACGTTGAAAGCTTCCAATTGAAAAGTTTTTGGTTCAGGGCAAGTCTGATGCGGCAGAAGAGAACCTGAGAGACTAGAAACCACAGAGTCTGATTGAGAAGAATAGGCGAAGATCGTTCGAACTTTGAGACACACAAGCTCGCGGGGTTGAGTGAAACTTGTTGATGTGAGCAAGTGAAAGTACGTAGGCTTCTCAGACTTCTCTGAGGATCCGTACCACCTCCTTGAGAAATATCCGCCAGAGGGCTGTGCGGTGAGAGAAGTTAAGAAGAGATACCGAGCGGAGAGAAGAGAATTTGCTATATGTTCCTCCCGGTCAAAGATTTCCAGGCAACGTGCATGAACTAAAGGATGTTTTTAAGACTAACTTTTCTTCTCTGCTGAAAAGATGCCGAAGAAATACAAAGAGGCTTTGAGGCGGGAGTTTAACTGAAAGCCTAGTCTTCAAGAAAGGATTTACTATACCATAGCTCCTTGGTTGGAACATACCTGCAGGTCGTGTGCGATTGTAATCGTGCAACTCGTGTGCACCATCTACACAGAAGAAGCGTCGGATCGGAAGTGTCACTGCCAGTTGGTAGACGATGGCTGCGCACATAAAGAGCGTGGATAATTGGATTTGGCAGGCAAGACCCTGGGTCGGGAGCAGCAGGCCGAATTGGTCCGTGGATAGATGATGCGAAGGTAAAGTGTAAGGTTGTTGGGGTGGTGCCTTGGTGTGCTGCAAAGCACGGTAGGTTGGGCAAACAAGTTATAACACAGTGGATGAGTAGAAGAACATGGTGTGAAGACGACGGCTATCCAAAGGCTGTGGCTCTGAGAGATTCTAAAAGATAATATAACAATGTGATTTAGAAAAATGAAAACACTGTCAAAATCGCGACATGTGTAAGAACCAGAATAAAAAAGAACGCAAGAACGGGTTTCACAGTGGGGTTTGGGGTTAAACCTGCCATTGATGTTGGTGTCGGGTCGTGTGCTTGTGGCGACGAAGAAATCTTCAGTCGGCCGAGCACCAATTCCCAGCTAAATTTGGTGGAGAACCGCTACACATTTTGTCTGAGTGGTCTCGCAGCTGCTCTTTTGAAAAGGATATTTAATTTCGCTATTCGTCCCGGAAAATACGATCACAAGGGCAATAATTGGCGAAAAGCATGTATCAAAGAGCATGTGGGAGCCATAGCCCAATGGGGAAGGAGCACGCCCCTTGCCAACAATTTTTTTCCATCACTTCGCTTCGGTCCTTCACGCGATAAACCTGTCGCCTTTGCCTCATTTCTGCCGATTTTTTGTTTCTTTGCACCTTTGTGTTGTCCACTCTCGGACAACCTCAGTTCTCGAAACTAAAAAAAAACTGGATTTTTACATCCCCTCATGTTCATACATATCCCAAAATGGCAAAAAACTCGAATCGTTTATTCAGTCTGTTTGAAAATTTTTCTTACTTGTACGGTTGTCTAACCAACCAAGCAACATAGTGCATCCAACTCAATCAACAACCCCAATGCCTCTTGTTCATTCATATACGATAGTCGCCCGAGACGACGACGAAGACAGTGTAGATATCTGCGTCTCGTGCATCGGCGAATGTACATGCGCAAAACCACAGCCTGCACAAGCACACGATGTGATCAAAGAAAAACAAGGTCCTTTGTCGATGAAGGAGCTCGAGCTGAGATATGCAGCTGGGACTCCTGGGCCTACGCCCAAACCTCTCAAGCGGGAGAAGGACAAAATGACGGTGAAAACTTCACCCAGTCTCAAGATCAAACTGAACCTGGGCGGACAAAACCGATCTGCCTCGACTTCAACTTCATCGAGGAATGTAGGGACGATATCAGATTTCGTACACGACGGATACCAATCTTACTTGGAGGATAGAGATCCTTCGCCTTTTTCACCAGTCGCATCAACGTCGACATCTGCCCACACACAGGCTCCGCCAAAAAAGCGCGGGAGACCATCAAAGGCATCCGTTGCAGCGCGCACTGGGTTGGTTGCTTCCACATCCAACTCTTTTGCTTCCTCATCCACACTACCACCTGCTTCTCATCATCCAAGTCTGGTTCCTCAACCTTACTCCCGACCCAGTCACACCTCGGCCTCTATCCACTCGGTACCGGTACCGGCGCTGCTAAAGCGTAAACCGCTCACTCCTAAATCTGCTGCACCTGGAAAACCTAGACCCACAAAACCCGGTGTCGGTGCTGGTCAAGGTCATCAGAGGAAAAGATCGAGCTCTGTGTCGAATGCGGTCAAAGTCAAGGCAAAGGCGAATATCAAGGTTGGGAGGGGTACGGTGGTGAGAGGTAGGGGAGTTGCGTTTCCAAGAGGTAGGGGTGCATTCATAAAGAAAGCGCCTCCTCGTCAGAAGAAAACCCTTGATGACGATGAAGGGAGTGATTCTTCACTTACCCCTCTGTCGGATGTCGATATGGACCCTTCGAGATCACTCTTTCCTACATTTGTCGAAGCATCTTCGATCCCATCCCTAGTCCTTACATCCTCTCATTCATCTTCATCCTCTTCATCTTCGTCAGGATCTTCGTCAGGATCATCAAGCTCCGGAAGCGACGACGACGCGTTGGATCTCGGGGACGATGCTAACCTCCTCGCCGAAGAGGAATCATTTATTCTCGCCGACATGGATGACCATCATCTTCACCAAGGCCACGATCAAGACCATCACCTTCACAAATTGAAAAAGAAAGAAAAGGCGCGCATGAGGCGTGCGCTTCTTGGCGATGAATCCCCATTCAACGCCAACCTTAACAGATATTCGAAGAGAGAGAAAGGGGATAAAGGTGATAAGAAGAAGAAAGTTAACGAAGAGTGGGTGATTAAACCTAGGAAGAGGAGTGTAGGTGTCAGTGGAGATGAAATGGATGATGAAGAAGAGGACGAGATGGATGAAGATCTCGAGGAGGAGGATGGGGTTGGTGGGGTGGGCGGGAGGGAGGAGGATGGTGAGGCCGACGTGGAGACGGAGGTCGCGTCGGCATCGGCGTCGGCATCTGGAAAGATAGTCGATGCCAGTGTCGGTGTTCCAGTACCAATGGACGAAGATCCAGAAAGCGATGAAGAAGCGGCCCGGAGACGCCGATATGTCGGACTTGCCACTGGATGGTCAGACGACGAAGACGATGAAGAAGGCAGTTTCGATGCGGATTTATTCTTCTCCAACCTCTACGGCTCCTCTTCTTCGTCTGAGGATGAAAGAGAAGACGCAACCTCCAAACTCGGAGCTCCGTTCTCCTTTGGAGGTGATGGTGAAGAAGAAGATGGGGATGGGGACGAGAGCAGTGACGATTTCGACATTATGTCGGAAGACGCGGAAACTGAAACTGAGTCTTACCCGCTACACCCTCCTTTCCTTCCACCACCACCGCCCAATGCGCTCTCAATACCCACGCCTGCCTTCGAGTTGACAGAAAGCTGGGATGGTCAAGTGGTGTTCACAAACGGTATTGGGTTCGAGTACGACGACCTCGGTTCGATGACCAGTGCTACGTCTGCCACGGATTCGCCGTACACATCCCGTAGCTCGTCCGTTAATGGCTTCGGGGGGCGCAGGAAAGTCCGCAAGGGTCTTGGTAAGAGGGGTAGGAGGCGAAGAAAGGCGTTGGCTAGGGTTGGATTGATGAGGGGGAGTGAAAGGGAAGATGAAGGCGACGTTGAGAGTAGCGAGGGTGAAGGTGAAGGCGATGATTTGACGAAGTCGTTGACCTTGGATCCGAAAGTGAAGATTGAGGAGGATGCAGATCGTGTTGACCTCGATGACGGGCATGAAGAGCAGGAGGAAGGCGATGGAGGTGATACAACAGATGAAGACCTTATCGGCGCCGACTCGCTTCCAAATGAACGCGCAATGCGGATATTTAGGTTTCCTGAGAGCATCGTCTCTTCCTTGGCTTCTTCGCTCAGTGCAGATGCATTAGACTCTTCCTTAAATCTATTCAGAGAAGGGGAAGTGGACGCAATTGATCCAATGTCAATTGTCAGCTCGCCTGTTGTGCCTACTGCCCTACCTTCGGTTTCGTTCTCGTTTGGCGCCGGGCTGGGGAGAGGTAAGAAGGGCTTTGGATTTGGAACACCGAGGCCTTTGAGAGCAGCCGACATCCTGGAAGGCCGCCGCTCGGATTCATGGGATATCGATCATGACATCGACATGCATGGACCTGAAGATCCTGACTTGTCTGAGGCCGAACAGTTGAAGGATCACGAAGACAACTCTTTCATGAACAGACGACACCGATTCAGGACACCCTCGATGTCCATGTCTTCCACTTCCGCCACATCCCATGGTCTTGGAGGCAAAGATCCAAGTAACTACATTACTCCTCCACCAACATCATCATCTTCTTTGTCGGGTTTTGGAACAGGGCCAAAGAAAGGGTTCTTTGTTCCTGCTACACCTTTTTCTACTGCCAATCCCGTCGCCGTACCTGGACCTGGTTCGAAGTCTAGAGCTTCTGTTGTTGGTACTCCCAATATTGCCATCATAGGTGAAGAGAGGAAAGACGGCGATGTGCCTAGTCCTCATCCGAGGTTGGGTCCAGGTATTGGTCGAGGTCTAAAGAGACGACCCAAAGCTGCTTCGAGTTTGAGTGCTACTACAAGTGCTGGTGGAGGGAAGGAGAGTGCCGTAAGTATCTCATGTGTATCTACCTTTTCTTCTTCCATCGTCCTTGTATGGACATCTTGGAGATTGGACCATATCGCTGGGTTCTACCACAAGCTCTGCATTCAAACAATGATTTGCTTCCGTGATTCCGAGGCGATAGCGTCACCTTTTGATCATACTTGCCATTTCTGGAAGTAACGGTTGCTGATTTCTATTGCTGCAGGTCGAAAATCTCCTTCGACAACATTTGTTCCAGACTCTCTCAAGCCCTTCTGCGCATGAAAATTCTCACCAACGACATCGTCTCTCAAACTCGATTGCTAGCGCCGCCAGCAACAACGATGCTGTATCTGTTCCCGGATCAGCGACAGACGATGTATTTTCCATTTCTAGTGCGTTGACAACGCCTGGAGGAATTGCATATGGCCCAGATAATATGGGGATAGATAACGCAGACGCAATCGAGCTGGACGATGTACTCGACGCCGCTTTCCTAGACGACTCAATGGACATCACACCTGTCACCAACGAACCATCCACCCCGACCCCCCGCACCTCCCATACCATCACAGAAGATCCTGCTCTCCCTCGTTCCATTGACGTCGATGAATCATCTGCAAGCAAGAACCTCACTCGCTGGGACCTCATCTCCGTTGGTGCTTTCCCCCAAACTCAAGCTCGAGAACCTGGGGCAGTTGGACATCGAAACACTCACAGCCATACTTCAGCCTCAAGTGCGGACTTTGGTAACGCAATGAAGAGTAGTCCTATGAGTATGCTGTGGAGAAATAATCGGAAAGGTGCAAGGGCAGCTGCGAAAGCCAGTGCTTCACGATCAACTTCGAGATCAGCCTCTATTTCCGCGTCAACACCTGTGCCTACTACCCCACTCGCTTCAGCTAGCACACTGGAATTAATGACGCCAACACCAGCCAACACTTCAGTAGTGAAGAGAAGTAGCGGCAGCAGTGGTAAACACGCAAAACGACGACGTTTAATGATGATGAGCGCCTCAACTATGTCTTCACCCCTAATCTTACCTCTCGGTTCAGGCGAGCGAACGCCTACTCCACGTCGCTCAGATTCCTCCTCCTCACTTAATTCATCCTCTGGTTCTGTCTCTTCAGGAGGTGTAACGGCCGTACACATACCATCCTCTTCAGTAACATCCTCACCCACACTATCTTTGTCTTCAACCTCTTCCAAAGTCAACGCCCAAACGTCAACCAACCGCCATCATCCATCCTCTAATAAAACCCGCAAAGAAACGCGGAAAGAACGAAAACTCCAGAAACGGAGGGTCCAACAACAAAAGCAAATTCCTCACTCGCATTCGCCAAGTCACCATCCGAGTCATCAGTTCCATTTGCATCATCACCATCCGAATTCGAAGACGAGGAGTGTCGGGAGTACGCAGAGGCTAGTTGGAGGTATTTTACCTCTGGGCTTGTAAATGTCACTCCTACACTCGCTCCGACATCTCTCCGCTGTACCTTAAAACTTCGCCCACTTATTCAAGCCTTCTTTCATTTCCTGATATATATCGCAATCGTTTAATTCTGCATCCAAAAGATGTACGATGCCAAAATGCGCCATTTGTGCTATTATGTTGTTGTTGTACCCCCATGCTCCTGCCTTTTTATCCTATTTACATGTGCATTAAGCCTTCCCTACCCATTGTTTTTACGTCTTCCCCACTCATCATCATGGTCCCCCCTCGCTTCGGTTCGGTGTACACTCCTTTCTCCTTTCAATCCATCCCATGATATGTGCCTTAACATCCGTGGTTTTATGTTCCATGCAACATCACTCCTGCTTATTGTATGACATCGTTCCAATATTCGAATCATTGTGCTCTCAGAACCTCCACCGTCGGATTCTTTCGCTATCCTTCTCTATGTACTACTACCTACAATCATGTAAATGATGCTTTTTTGCTTGAGGTAACTATCTCGTCTATTGGTGTAGATTATTTGTAAGATACTTCTGGGGAATGCGTAACAGGACCGCGTCGACTTCGCGTTCAACACCGAAGATCATCAGCGTTATTGGAGTTTGGAGACCAATTCAAAATGTGAAATAAGTGATCTACCGCGGCGGACGTTGAAGTTTTAATCGCGGCTCTGATAACTTAATTTTAGGAAATTCTCCGCCGTGACATTGAACAGCCTTGAAGAGGTCATCAGCCCTAATCCTCTGCTCAATTGGGACCGTCGGAAGAAGTGCACGCACTTCTTCGTCGAGATGTATTTCGGCCTTCGTTTTGTCATGTACAAACTTGGACTCGTATATTCAAGGTTTAGTAAATGGATTGAGGACTCTAGAGGTAATGGTACAAGCTTATCTACAACTATGAAACCGACCAAACGCAAAAAGGGGGCTCCAAGAAGGCGAGAGCTGTCACACAATGACGAGCTCTCCCCAGTCTTGGTGCCCCCTTCTTTACGCGTACCTTTCTTTTGAACTCTTACAGTCACACAGCCCTGATGTCGGGCGCTTACTGGGCGCTTCGGCCCTCTCACAAACCGTCACGCGATCAGTCAGCTATCGAAGTAGTCTACAATCGGTGATGTGCCCCTGCCGTCTCTTATCAGTGGGACACATCCGACTTCGACAGGCCGAAGTGAATACTCGAAGTCGCCATTCCGAGGGATGCATGCTCACCCACCCACCACCCATGCACCCTCAGAACAATCGAAGATTTGACTCGTGATAAGAGTGCCTGTGTCCGAAGACAGCTAGGACTTGCCTTGGAATAGACAGTTCGGTGGGAACTCTGCTCCCAGGTACTAAGCCTAAACTCAGAGGGCG
>MU157938.1:0-24817 GCA_015657495.1 Crepidotus variabilis
AAGTCAATATTAGACGAAGGGATCAGTTAGACTTCATCCTAGGACGGATGAGTCAATCAGGAGAAGAAGGGGTACAAACCGAGTCAATAGAGACTCAAGATGAGATCGTCCAAACGGACGACTCAGACATTTCCTTTGGAGTCATTTTTATGGCTTTATTATTCGTCTTAGTGACTTGTTTAGTTATCTAAAATGACTTGCTTTATGACTCCAAAACTCACATATAAGAAACGCTCAGGAAGAGCTTGAAAAAAAGAACATCAATCCAAACATTGAAAAATGACCACTTCCACTTCTTCCCCAATGCTCCCTATCATCGAAGGAATTATCAGAGACATCGCATTCCAACCATTCATAGAACCAACCTCGCCAGATTCTGGCTCTTCTCGAACTCTCGTCGATTCCTACTATGAAGGAGAACAAACCGATACTGGAGAATATCAAAGCAATCTCAGTCCCGCAGACATAGCCAGACTCCAACAATGGGAGAATGGAAATTCAGACGATGACATCGTCTATCCAAGATATTCAAGATATACAGAAGATCTTCGACGAAACAATTACGACAATTTTATGGCTCAAACAGTTAATCAACAGATCAATCTTCTTTCCGATCAACCCGCTATTCCGATACGACTCCGAACCTTTGAAGAAGAAACACTTCCACCCGTCAATGGAATCACCATGGAAGATTTTAACGAGACATTCGAGGATTGGGCTCAACTCCATCATTTATTATCCGATACCAATATCTCTCCTACGCTAGCCCACGCCTTAATCTCGTCAAGAACTCACTTCCTCGCTCACGAACAACTGGACAAATTAATCAAAGAAGCAGTCGAAACGATCTGTAAAATAGAACAACGGTCAGAAGAAAGTTTGAGACTAGCCAAACACTTCTTCGATCTCGCAACGGACAGGGGATTAAACGAAGTAGAAGTTATACGGAGAATTCTGCTAGAAAGAAATACTCAACAGAATGCTCAAACTACTGTGATCGACGAAGGAGAAGGAAGGGTTGAAACTGCCAATCGAATGGATCCACCAACCTACGCCTTGACATCAGATGCTACAGGAGACGTTTCTACTTCCACAGGAAATGAACCCTCTACTTCTAGACACAGGAGACGAAGAAATCGTAATCGCAATCGCAACAGAAGTCAAAACCAACCACCCGTTGAAACAGGTTTTTACTCTCCACCTCCTCCGCCTCAATTCTATGGAATCACCGGAGCAGGAAGAAGACTAACTGAAAGGAACATCTGCCGAAACTGTGGAATTCGAGGACATTATCCGAATACTTGTCCTAACCGATTGTTTTTACAACCTCGACAAGGGAGCTTCAGCAGTACCAGCAGTGGCTCTTTACCACAAAATACTCGACTCCAACCATTCTAAATGATCAATTATATTTGGAATGGAATCCAAGTCTTAACAGGGGGGTAATGTTACGAACACAGTATACTAATTTCTATTCACGTTCTTCACATATGACTCGTCTTTACTTATGTTGACTCGTCATTGACTCAGTAACTTCATTGACTCATTTATAGTATAGTTGACTTGTTAATTGACTCAGTTATAGTACTTAAAACTCGTAACAACTAATCCTGACCAGAGTCATAACTGACTCGCATTATGACTCGTAGATCCTAGCTAGTATATAAGACTGCGACGTACAGTACTTGTTCTTTAGCTAGTTCTTGAGAATCTACCACTTTCATATCGAAAGCCTCTTTCTAATCTAAGGGATAGACGACTTGCTCCAAATTACCGTAATAACTTTGAAAGACTAAGTTACCGCTAGTTTGCTAGAACAGAACTTGAAGACTAGAAAGACAGAACCACGACCGATCTCGCTTTAGGCCGTTTAACTTAGTTTAAACGTATTAGCTCGACGTCAGTCGTAACAGACGTTGTCTGCTCAGTCACATGGCCATAAAACTCCTCAATATCGTACCGTCGACACAATTCAGGCCGTTTACACAGAAGACCTTCTTTCTTTGTTTCTCATCAAGGAGTTGGAGTCTTTGGTGAGACTAAGACGTTTTCTTGTTCATGAAACCCCTTCGACGGACTTGGAATTTGTTTCAGCCGCCATTGACTCCAAGGACAAGTTTGCGTTGGTTCATGCTCTCTTTTGTGTCAGGGGACAACCTGAGCCCCTATCCTAGCATGGTTATGCGTACGTATGTTCTCCTTATCTATGACATCGTTAGGCCTGCCCATTGCATCATCATTGCATCATCCCATCTCTCTCCATTGTAGTTATATCACTCTCCACCTATGACATCATCCCTGATGTCATATGATGTCACTATGCCATACATACCGGTAGATAGTTTATCCGATGTAGTATATAGGCTGGTGGTGGATCAGTATGATCCCCCACCTGATTATCGACTTGGCTTCTGGGCTATCTTCCCCTTACATTTTGCACCGTCTGTCCCAACCATGCAGGATCCACTTCCAATTATCATGACTCTTGGATATCTCTACCCGCTCGAGGATAGATCTGTACGACTACGTTGTCTATTTAAAGGTTACCATTGTATGACCAACCAAACAGGTGGCCTGCTAATCTTTATCATCAAGCTGATTATTCTTCCTTTTCAGTCGGACGCTGATTGTTGCTCCTGTTATGTGACACAATCCCACAATAGCGGGAATTCAAAGCCTCAGTAACCCAGTTTCTGAGTTATCCACACTCAAGAAGGACATGTTGTCCATGCATAGCCGATTCAGAATCGGAAGTCGATGTGGTAACCTGGCTCATCTTTGAACAGCATGCTGACTGACCACGTTGGTGGCAGCTAGAGTTTGACCTTATAAGCTGGCTGAAGAACACTTCTCCCATTCCGTAGCAACTCTCTGGCCATTGTAAGGGGAAGATAGCCCAGAAGCCAAGTCGATAATCAGGTGGGGGATCATACTGATCCACCACCAGCCTATATACTACATCGGATAAACTATCTACCGGTATGTATGGCATAGTGACATCATATGACATCAGGGATGATGTCATAGGTGGAGAGTGACATAACTATAATGGAGAGAGATGGGATGATGCAATGATGATGCAATGGGCAGACCTAACGATGTCATAGATAAGGAGGAACATACGTACGCGTAACCATGCTAGGATAGGGGCTCAGGTTGTCCCCTGACAGCCATGGCACCCTTGAAGCTTACTCTAGACTCCACCGTCACCTTGTCATCTGGGTACACCTTGCCTCTTCTTGGCTTTGGCGTGTTTCAGAACAATGATGCAAAACCCTCTGTTTTGGAGGCTCTCAAAGCGGGGTACAGGTGAGGAGACGTTCTCGAGCGAATATTCTTATAAAAATTAACACTGATGTTCTCAGACACATCGACTCGGAACAAATGTACAAGAACGAAGAAGATGTTGGAAAAGCGATTTGTGAGTCGGGATTGAATCGAAGCGATATCTTTATCAGTTGAGCGATATTTTACTTCTAAGAGTAACTTTTAATTGAACATCTTCAGCTACCAAGTGTTTTAATGTTAGTCATGGATATCATGAAACTCTCAAGGGAGTAGATATATCCTTGGCGCGCTTGAATGTCAATTACATCGACCTCTTCTTGATTCACGATCCTCTCTCAGGAAAAACTAAGCATCTTGAGACTTACAAGGCTCTAATTGAAGCCAAAGTGGCAGGGAAAATCAGAAGTGTTGGGGTCTCTAACTAGTAGGTTGGAGTGAATGTTACGAGTCCTATTTATAGGACGAGTTTTTGACTCTGCGTTCGATGTAACGCTGCTTGACGACATCACGTGTTGAATCCCACGGCCTATGATTCACTGATGTCATTAGGTTTCTCTCACTTTGATGACGCTACATTCAATCCCTTCGCCGCGAGGAGCCAGCCAACAGCTGGCGACGAGCGGCAAATAATTCTTTAGTATTTATAATTACTATAGATTTAAAAAAAAGTTAGGACTCATTCTGCCGTGCGCTATGCAACGGCCCTCATGCTATGTATTTATGGGGGAGATCTATGACGAATAACCAAATATCTAGCAATGTTCACCATTTGGAGGAGATCAAGGTTGCTGGCTACGAGACGCCCGCAGTAAACCAGATCGAAGTACGTTCACCTCACGATAATGCTATGTGATAGTAATTTCCTGATGGCCCCATGTCAGCTTCATCCACTCTGCCAGCAAAAAGAGATTGTCAAATATTGCAAGGCGAATAATATCATTGTCGAAGCTTACTGTCCAATCATCCGAGGGAAGATGGACAATCCCACTATAGTAGGGTTGGCCACAAAGGTACGGCGATATGCTCATGTTGCAAACTTACATGGCTTATACGTTTGCAGTATAATCGTGACCCAGCTCAGATATTGCTTCGTTGGTCGCTGCAGAGAGGGTGAGTTAGTTATATGTTGAGGATCTACAATCGCTAACTATGAATTTTTAGATTTGTACCACTTCCAAAGAGCGCCACCCCAGTTCGTATCCGCTCAAATGCAGCTCTGTACGACTTCAATCTAACAGAGGAAGACTTGAAGAAACTGGATGATTTAGATCAAGGAAAGGCAGGGGCGATCAGCTGGAATCCAGTCGACGCTGAGTAGAGGAAGGTCGATCGATCGATGTACAAGTGCCGTAAACCTTTGAAGATTTAAGACGTCGTGAATAATATCCCATAGAATCCAGCGAAAGCCATTCTTGTAACACGCCAACGTTGGAGTATTACAATAGTGATAGTAAGAGAAAGGCCAGACCAATAAGTAATACCTACTAGCACTGCTATTCCCTGACGTGTAGAAGTTTATTCTCAGATCTCATGCTAGCGACATGAGCCAGACGCCAAAAAGTATTGGCTCTACTGGTTGAAGCTCCACAAACATGCACAAATCGATGGCGCCAGAACTTCTGCTTCAACCATTCTATGCAGCTCTGCTTATTTCTCTATCTTTACCGCTGCAGACTCAATACGACTTCGAATTGGTACCCTTCAACATGCTGCTCAATGTTGAACTTAGCCTAGCCCAAGCGCCATGAAAAAAACTTGTAAATGGATCCAACCACCAATGGCCATTAACTCTGAGGACGAGTTTGAGTGACTTTTCTGCATTCTCTGGCTCAAACATGCGGTACCCACATCCGACCATCCTGGCTCTTGAGATTATAACCTTTCCGGGAATAAATCCGTATGTGTATAATGTACCTACAACTGACGACCACCGAATTCGGTGGTTTGGCAATTTTTATCATCAAGCGGCTCTTCTTGCCGATTATTTATCCTGCCCAATTCTATGCTGATAGTTGTCCCTGTTATGTGATATAGGCATACCGATGCAGGGCAGCAACGGGATTTGGATTCCAGCCTCAGTTCACCACTGTATCAGTCAGTGCTCAGTACGACATGTCCGTTCAGCGCAGACCGATTGGCGATTAGAATCGGACGTTCATGTCATATCTTGGCGCCTTTGAATTTGCCGCTGACTAGCATCGCGCGCTGCAGCTATATGTCCGCCTCTTTTATACTTCTTCACACGCAAAGTGAGCGCCGGGCACGATGATTTGGGGCTAGCTCGAGAGCGGAGAAAGCATATTCTGGAAAATAAAATTTTGTTCTATGAAGTACGTTGCGATCAAGATATTGATACATTTTGAGAATAAGATAATCCCAATTAGGCTCAGGATGAGGACCCATCGGTGGTGCCGAAGAAATGCAGTTGAATGATACGGTATCTCAAATTTAAACTGGCAAAATTCAGACTGAAGAAGAAGTGGGATGCTCTGGGTGCTATTTTCGAGAAATCCCTATCACTGGCAGGCCACTGGCCATAAGCAACATAATCATAATGCAAGCATCCTTTCTCCAGCACCACCGATATCCTTTTCCCGAGCTTAATTAATATTCAAATTGGGCACGATGATTCAGCGCGAATCATCGTACCCACTCACTTTGCGTGTGAACGAGTAGGAAGGGATGGAGTATATAACTAGGTGATGAATATTACATTCCGTAGTAAACATCTGGCTATGGCATCTTCAAAGCTTACTCTCAAATCCACCGTTACTTTATCCTCTGGATACACCTTGCCTTTGCTTGGCTTCGGGGTTTATCAAAATGACAATGCCAAACCCTCTGTCTTGGAAGCGCTTAAAGCGGGTTATAGGTGAGCGTTCCCAATGAACACCAGTGCAAAGATTGAACAAATTTCGCTTCTCAGGCACATAGACTCGGCGCAAATGTACAAGAACGAGGAAGCAGTTGGTCAAGCGGTTCGTGAGTCGGGATTGAAGCGAAGCGAAATATTCATTAGTTGAGTATTATCGTCTTTTGGAGAGCCACACTAATAGATCATTCTCAGCGACCAAGTGTTTCTATGTTGATCATGGATATCACGAAACTCTTAGAGGAGTAGAGACCTCTCTAGCGCGGTTGAATGTTGATTACATCGACCTTTTCTTGATCCATGATCCTCTCTCAGGCAAAATCAAGCGCCTAGAGACATACAAGGCTCTACTTGAAGCCAAAACAGCAGGGAAGATTAGAACTGTTGGGGTTTCTAACTTGTAAGCTGGAGAAAATTTACTTCTGAGAAAACTTGATAACTGACCAGATATCTAGCAATGTTCAGCACTTGGAAGAGATCAAAGCCGCTGGCTTTGAAGCGCCTGCGGTGAACCAGATCGAGGTATGTTTGCCTGAGTGCCTCTCGATGATTTTATGTTCTAACAATTTCCTGCGAACACCATATCAGCTTCATCCACTCTGCCAACAAAAAGAGATTGTCAAATATTGCAGGGCAAGTAACATTGTTGTAGAAGCTTACTGTCCAATCATCCGAGGCAAGACGGACAATCCTGCTATAGTTAGTTTGGCTACCAAGGTATGTCGATACGCATTAGTGTTTCAAGCTTCTCCGATAGCTTATATGCTTGAAAGTATAATCGTGACCCCCCTCAGATATTGATTCGTTGGTCGTTGCAAAGAGGGTGAGCGAATTATATTGTAGGCCTCTACAGCCACTAATTGTGAGTCATAGATTCGTGCCTCTTCCAAAGAGCGCCACCGCAGCTCGCATCCGGTCCAATGCATCTATTTACGACTTCGATTTGACAGAAAAAGACTTGAAGCAACTGGATGATTTGGATCAAGGAAAGGCAGGAGCAATCAGCTGGAATCCAGTTGAAATGGACTCGGAACTTGAATATTAAAGCAAGGTGGATAGATCGCAAAAAGTTTGTGCAACATGTGCCACTGCCGCAAGGACTCGAAAACGTACTTGTATATCGTGAATAATAGATCGACATGAAATTTCGAGGCTGTAAAGCGAGGAGAATTCGTTGGGGCACCAGCCGCCGCCGCTAGGGCCTCGCGATCGTAAATCACAATGCTTACAGCGATCAGTGCCACTGCAGCTGACGGTTAGTAATAGTCCGTGCATTTATTCGCAGGTCGCTTCATTGTCCCTGGGATATCATGACGCATAGAGGCTTGATCTTTGGTGGTGGATCATGCTCACCTACGTACCGAGGCCGGGGTTGGGCTTAGTTTCGTGAGGCGTTGTATTAAAACACGCACAAACATCCATTTCGTAGTCAAATCCTGGTTCGATGTAGCTCTGCCTACTCCTCCAGCTTTATCGCTACAGATTTGATGCGTGTTTTTAGAGCAACATACGGCAGATTCCAGAACAATAAGCTTTGAGCTGTGGCGAGGTTTGCTTTGCTAATCAATGAGATGGTTGCATGCTGCTTGTATTCACTGGAGTCGCTCACCTTGAATCTCATCTACATTATATCCAAAGTATGCACTTTCTATCTATTTTAATTGCTATTTACGCTGTTTTCATACACACAGACCCGCATGTGGGTGACACCGCCAAACTCAACACCCGAGGCCCGACGGTTGAGGTATTGACGTCGATTTGAACCAAGTTCATTGATTAGACTTTGCACCTTTGTGGAACAATTACTCCATCATATACAGCTCAATTTTGCACTCCTCGGCTAGCGCCAGAAGCTATGCAGAAACTCAAAGCGAGAAGATTTTTGCTCACATGCAAGGATGCTCTCAACTGTTTATGTGACGGCTTCAGCCAAGCGGTTGCGGTCCGCTTACACGTCTCGAGCAGCTCTTTGGTCTCGTCTGTTTGGAATGGAGCGCTTCCTCGTACCCTCGGCATAATCAAATTCCATGCCAAGCGGATCTTCGCGATGTTCCGCCCCACACTGGGAACAGAAACCATCGGCGGTGTAGTTTGTCGAGACCCCGCTTCCTCTTGACAGTAGCAAAGGTTCCGACAGTTTACCAATGTGACCAAATATGACCCTCTGGTACTTTGAGTTCGCATGCTCGGCTTGGCAATGCTCTCAATGTTTTTGGTGCTAGCGATGACATACGCACAGCCCTGCCAGCAGCGAGGAAAATTGGCTGGCCGTTGGGCCTCTTTGACCGCGCCATCGACGGTAAATGCTCTGCCTCTATTTCTCGGCTGCTCTTCGAACTCCATGGTCGTTATTCTACCATGTCGATTTTTAATTGTGTTGAAGATGTTTCCGGCAAGATGTACCGTCAAGGACCTATAAAAGATCGTGGTTCAGTCATACATCCATATTATCATCAATAGCAACATGCGGTCTTCATTCATCTCCTTCGTTGTCCTCAGCGCCCTGTACAATCTTGTACAAGGCGCGCCTTCCAAGAGGTCGTCCTCGTGTACTGGTACTATCAGCTCATTGTCTGGTCAGTTTCTAGCTCGATTGTTGCTGGTTGCTGTGTTATTAATCCAACTATGGGGTATCTCTAGATGTCACCGACGCCGTCGAGTGCACTACTGTTAATATCAACGCTTTCACCGTTCCAGCTGGCGAAACGTTTTCCTTAAGCCTTCTAGAAGGCACGACTGTGAACCTCAGTCAGTTCTGGCACTGCTTTGCTGGCTTTTATGACACTCACCCTCTCAACAGACGGCAATGTGGCCTTTGGAAACGTTAGCTGGGCAGGCCCACTCTTCGAGATCAGGTAAGCAATATGTTAGCTTCAACAATTTTCGGGACTGATCTTTATTTACAGTGGAACGTCTATTACATGTGCGTACCGGAAGCAATGATTCTGAGATAGGTTTTGATATTTCATAGTCAACGGGAACAGCAACAAGTTCGATGGCGGAGGGCCTTTCTACTGGGTATGTCAAGTGGATATGTAAGAAACCCAATTTAACTCACACATGCTTGTCTTCTTGTAGGACGGTCAAGGCACGAACGGTGGCGTAACCAAACCGCACCCAATGATGAAGTGAGGAATTTGCTTTCTCTATAAAGAATGTTTCCAATTTTTGAGCCAGGATAAAAATATCTGGGACTTGGACGGTATGTCATTTTCACAGATATCTACATTCCAGCTCGAACTTAAAACTCGGAAGAATGTCCATGTCGTAAATTCTCCTGCACAGGTCTACTCCGTGGGCAATCCAGCGGCATTGACTATGTCGAATCTTGTCATCGACAATTGTCAGTCTCGTTTAAATTTACTTTCATCAGACACAATTTAATCATCTCTGTAGCACAAGGGAACTATCCAAATAGCCAAAGTGGTGGATTACCTGCTGGTAAGTCGTCCCCGAGAATCGGATTGAAGTCAAATGAGCGAACAACGGGCAGGCCATAACACAGATGGATTCGATGCTAGCACTAAGAACTTGGTGATTGAAAATAGGTAAGAATAATTTAGATACAACCAATCAAGTCGCTGATGAATTTTCGGTATCCCCTCTAGTACGATCATGAATCAAGTGCGTTGGGCGATGAACCATAAGACTGTAGGACTACACTGACTAAACAATTGTCAGGACGATTGCATCGCGATCAATGAAGGATCCAACATTGTCTTCAGCGGAAATACCTGTGAGGGTGGTCACGGCATCTCAATTGTAAGCGCTCTTTACCAGTTTTTGAATCAACTATTGAACGTACACCGTACACTTAAAGGGATCCGTTACCTCGAATGTTGTCGTTTCTGGAATTGTCATCAAGGGCAATACGGTTATCAACGAGTACGATTTCAACCTTATAAAGTAAACTTGGCCTCATCAATCCCGCAATTCTAGAATGCAGGCTTTCCGCATCAAGACAGACGCCGCTGCTACCAACAGCACTGTTACAAACATTACCTACTCCGTATGTCATGAACTTTTTTGCACCATACGGCTCCTGACCATCTTTGAAGGGCAACACCGCTACTGGCATTGGTTCCTATGGTGTTCTTATCGACCAGGTTCGAACTATGCTTCTTGGACAGAACACCCTCTCATGACGTAACCACAGAGCTACCCAAGCACACTCGGTACCCCAGGAAACGGTGTAATCATCTCCGTGAGTTGACTTCTGAGAAGTGCCGTCAAATATCGTTAAACCATGTCTCAGGATATCACATTTGAGGACCCAACAACCACCATTACTGTCAATAGCACCGCTGACAAGATTGCTATCAACTGCGGCTCTGGTTCATGCACAGGTACATGGAATTGGAATGGCCTCCTCGTCAACGGAGGAGACTCGGGTACGTTTGACTTTGATTTTTGCTTCTTCAAACTGAGGCTCACGCCAATCGGCACAGGTCCTGTTGATGGTTTCGCAGGAATCTCTGGTTACACGCAATAAACGCCGCGCCGTTCCACTGTTCATTGTAGGATACAGGGGGTTGTGGTATCATAGCTTCTTCTGCACATTACATACACGAGACTGTGAATAGAAGAAAGTCTTTTGCGCATCGTTTACTCCCGCTAGTTTTTGAGAACTAAGCCTCATTTATTTCCGCGAATTCAGAACTCTGCTCTCTCAGTCAACTGAACAACAAGCCCACATCCAATGGTTTAAAGAAACACGGCGAATAGATAATAAATTTGGATTGTTCCTCTAAGTATTGGCTTGGTATTACATAGGCACAGTTCCTCCTGAATGACGACAAAGCGACGCCGAATGCAGACAATCCAGGGAGGTCAACAAATACGACAGATAGATACGACGGCGAGAGACAGAAAATCACAGAGAGTGGAAGGAGGTGATGAGTGACGGTGAGAACAACCTAGCAAGGACGTGTGGCGGTCGGGCGATGGCAGCGGATTTCAACGGGGATAAGGAGAAAGAAAAGTGTAGACTAAAAACGAGTGTTGGGAGTATGTTTTAAATTAGCCTCTTCAGGCAAAGGAGCGACTATGACTATTTAATGTCATGTAATGAACGAAAAACAGCTGATGGGATTTAAGGAGAGTGAGATGATAGGCAAGAAAAGGCCATTAATACATGGAAGTAGAACGAAATGACATTGAGATTGCGTGAAAATCCGAGCCGATGGATGGATGGGGTTGGTGCTGTAACAATGATTGGTCTCCGTGCGTGCGTGTTGATGTGTGATGGTGGAAGAGTAAGGTGTAGTGGAGTGGGTGGTCGAAGCAGCTTTGATCGCCTTTTGATGTTGGTCTGGGCATAAGTCCATAGAAGGGTTGTAGAGATGCGTGTCGGGTGAGCCTTGATAGGCAACAGCAATAAATGAATCGATGCAAGATATATGAGAAGGGGTACCGAAGAAGATTGAACAGAACCAAAACCCAAAAAGAAAGTGGGATTATGTGACGAAGAGAGTGACTTGTCCCCCTGGTCGGTATTGTTCGAAAGCCATCTGTACATCCTCTGTTGAACCAAGCGAAACCATATCACCATCCTCATCCCGGTATTTCACCCTCAGTGGCCCATCATCCCGACGAGGCCCACATAACCGTATCTTTCTTCCAACCTTCTCCACCAAATCACCATATTCCGTCGCTCGAGGTACCTGAATCACGAAAATATCCTCGTGGAAGTGCACCTTAACTTTCACAGGCGGAGAACCCGATATTGACCCATTCGAAATGATCGAGTTGTCAAAGTTCTGGGATCGTGAGTTACGAACACCCATGCCTAGTGAGGACTCGCTTGAACCAAAGGGTGTGATGGGAGAAGAGCTATTAGGTGAATAGTCCGAACTGTCGCCTGTCGATTGACTTGACCCACTGCCTCGCTTGCCATTGACTTCCGTAGGTACACCGTTGGCCGCTGGTCGAGCATCGCGCCATTGTGAACCAGGGTTGGGGAGAGGTGGAGGTGCCATCTTTGTCACCGGAGGAACATACGCCTGAGGTTGACTCGCGCTTCTGGATCGGCTCATGGGAGGCGGCGCAGCAAGTGTAGGCGTTGCTGCCCGTCCATTCCTATAGTCGTTCCCGTTTGCCACAGGATTGATAGGCGACGGTCCTTGCCCATTCGGACTGTCATATCCGCTCCGTAGCCTCGTCGAACTCATTTGACTTCTTAGAGTTGGCCGACTCGACTTGGGTCCAACGCCATTCCCAAAGCTAGCATCTGACGCGTAAGAGTTTGCACTCATGTTCGAATGAAGCCGGGGCGTTATCGGTCGCATCGCACCATCCAAATTACTTGAAGGTAATGGTGGAAGCCCATTTGATCGCCATTGTGCAATAGCAGGCCCATCAACACCTTCTGTCTGTGCCCGCGGCCGCTCCAGCACTGGATCCGAACCGCGTTCTGGAGGCATACTAAGCGCATTATTCCCTCTACGAGAAATAGGAGTTCCTCGACCAGATGACGAACCATATTGAGAGGCGGGAGGATAATCCTCCAAATCCTCGTCATCAGCATCCACATCAAAGCCGTCGTGGGGCGGGTATCCCTGCGGACCAGAGCCGTATGAGGTATCATATGAAGTATTGCTGGTGTATCGACTTCGAACTGCTGTACTGGTTGATGACTGGGATGTATGCGAGTATATTGATCCTGGAGTGGTTGATGGGGAATAATAGCTATGATTCGGGGGTCCACGGGAATGAGGTGATGGATTAGTGCTGTTGTTGGTAGCAATGCGCGACATTCCAGGTCGTTCGGAGGCTCTCCGTTGAGCAGACTCCTTGATCAGGCGGTTGATGGTAGCTTCCCACTGCCTCATTTGATCCTCTCGTCGGCATCGAAGAGTGAAGAATTCCAAATCATCGTCTCCTTTCCACCACACGGCAAGGGGGTAGTGTGTTGGAATCCCAATCGCTAGAAATTTACGGCGTCAATTACGCTGAGAATAATGTAAATTTGACAGGAAGAACTCACTAGGCGAGGCACGAGCCGGCACTGGAACAGCTTGTGTAACATTGCCGAGGAAAATCCTTCCCTTGAGAAGCAGGGGTGTGTCCTTCTGTGGCTTCCCAACACCTCCTGGAAGCGCCAGGGGCGGGGGTGCGCCCTGTTTCTTGAGAATCGAACTGTTAGTCCTATTGGCTCCCCTAGCTCCCCTGTTGGGCTGTTGGGCGGCTTCCTTGCAGCAAAGAATGATCTTTTCGAATAGGAAGACGTGATACTCTCTGTCGATGTCCGATTTGGTGACCACAAAGATATCATCAAGCAAAAGTTCGCCAAAGTTCTCCAGATGATGACCCTTCCAATCCTCGATCCGAGAATGGAGTGACTTGACTGTGAGTTCGTTTTCCGCTCGGCGCTGTGCTTCGTTAATTTTGTCGGTGATACGCTTGGCCGCATCTGAGCCGCGTTTCAGCTCATTGAGGTGCGGGTAAGTTGACGGCGAGCATGCTTTGATGAGAGACTACAAAACACTTCTGTCAAAATCGCTCTAGACCGCTCGGAATTTGTGCATATACGTACGTCAAGCAGCAGAGGATATTTGCAGATACGCTGGATTGGCTTGATCAGTAAACCTGGCAGTTCGCCTTTGATGTTGATCATGTGGTTCATAGCCTTGAGGACAAACACGTGTCAGCAACGGCAGACAGCGAAAACGAAGTTCAAGCCAGATGTTGTCAGGGAGATTTTGGTGGAAAGAAACGGGGCAATTGAACCAAGGAAGACGAGATCTCGGAAAGCGGGAGAATGTACTCACAGAGAGGTTTGCCTCGTTGGCTAGCATTATTTCTGTTGCATTCGAGTAGTTGCCGCAGTATGGTTCGTAAACAATGAACTCGTCTTCCTGTAAAGGGCACAATCAAGCATGACACATGGCGTGAGCATCGGACAATGGCACCGGGAATAAGGGCTCAGGCGGTAAGGTAATAGGACGTACACTTTCAATGAAAGGAAGACCCCATCGTTGTTCATGCCAAGGCAGTTCTGCAGTGCTCTCGAGTCGGATCAGGAACTTGCGTTGGAAATTGAGTAGTTTGTTGAGGCCAGGGAAAAGGAGATGAATGGTATCTTGATCCATCACGTTTGCTTGAGCGAGAGCAGTCGAGTATTTCTAGAGTAAAGATAGATGGGCGGGGAGATTTCGAGCAAGTTGGAAAGACTCTCACCTGCATGATCTCTAAATCTTGCACATACTTTCGTTCTGTGTCTAGCATCTCCTTGATGATGTTATTCCGCGCAGACTCTTGCGCGTTAGCGGGAGTAGAAACGAGAGTGTCTGCTAGCGAGTCGAACGACCCATTTGCGGACATGGAGGGGGGTGAGGGCGGCGCATCTTCAAATGCGTTCGGAGGAAGATAGTTTACAATAGCTGTTACAGTGTTGATTACCTGCAACCGAAAGATTTCAGCAAACATAAAAGCGAAACAGACGTAGGAAGCGATACGCACTTTGACCAACCCGTCTGTCGAATTTCTGTCCCACAAGTCAGTGACCGTAAACGGTTCGCAACCTGGAACTGCTTTCGATACCCTCTCTTCCCTTATCTGCATAGCAAAGAGGGCTATAGCGCGCTTCTTTACTCTGTCTGGGTTTGCTTCATACTGTTCTTTGTCGAATGAAGAGTTGTTGATTTTATTGAAGCCTGCAGCGTCTGGCAGCTGATCGAAAATGTAGCAGAGGGGAGTTCCCATTGAGAAAAGGTCCCATAACTGAGTTACTGGGTCTGTTGACCGACGAGCGTCTGCTGCTGAAGATTGAGAAAAGTAATGAGCGAAACCACGGATACGAATGAGACGGGATCTAAGGGATGAACACTGCTGGTAGAGCGACGTTGATTGTGAGGCAGCCTTGTTGAGTAGCGTATTATTGGCTGAAGTATCAATGTGGAGACCTGTTGTTGACACTATGGACTTTTTGCGGCCAGCGACGGAGGCCATGGTAGTCAGCGGTGGAGGAGGCAGCGAGCGGAGAGCTTAAAGCAGCGTAGAAAGGGTAACCGCACACACCAAACAGTGGGAAATCCAGTTCAGACTCCGACCACAAACCAAAACAACAACCACCCCTGATAAACCCCCCTTCGTTTTTCACAAAGAAAAAACAATTACTCGTTGCTTTGTTCAAGTTTCATTCATAAAATAATTTGTGCAGTGCTCGAATTCAAGAACTTGCTGCTCGTCGTGCGTGTCGTTCTCCAGTAGAAAAGAAAGAGGCTCACCCATATCGGGAGACGCTAAAGATCTCGAGATCATATTCTTGGATCTGAACACACACGCCCCTGCCATCAACTCAACAGTTGGACTTCTGATCGTCTACCAAGCCAGATCCACATTTGATATTCCGAACAGACAAACCTCTCCCCTAAAATAAACCCTCTGCCGTCGAGTTGAAAGCTGCCTATCTGCGACCGTCGCTCAGAGAGTCCAACCTTTCCCACCTTGGAACATTGTTCACATTCTCCCGTTGCCCAGTTACCCGCATACTTCTTAATCCTAGAGCAAGTGCATTCGCTAGGCATCCATGATTACAACAAGCGTGTATTTTAGCTGCCTATCTTTCCCTCCAAACTACCTCCTCTTCGTGATTCGGATCGGAACCGTGTTGACAACATGCCAATCGTATTCGCTTTACACACCAACCCCGGAATGAAGAAAAACTTCGACCTTGTGCCTCTTATGCTTTCTCAGAACTGACAAACTCACATTAAGACCTCTCTTGGGAATCTAGGAAAAAGACCTTTATTCAATAAGCTCTTTGTTCTTCTATACCACGAAACCCAAGAAACTGGTACAACCCCCTTCACAAGGAAATTTCTGCGGCATCCTTGGGTCAACTAGCCTTGACAATCCTTGGAGCTCTATAACCTGTCTCGGATCCCGCTTTGTCTTGTCTCTTGTCAAGTAGGCAATGTACTTACTAACCACCTTATCAGTTCAGCTTCCTTCGATCTGCCTCCGTCCCGTCCACGCGCAATACGCATTGCATTTCCACTGCGCGTGCTCGTCCCTCTGACGACATTGTTCCCGTTCCAGTAACTAATATCGGCATCCCAACTGGTTTCCTTCCGCGTCTTCGCCTTCATCTTTTTCCTCATCTTCGTTTCTTTCGGTGGACGGAAAGATAGCAACAAACACTGACTGATCAGTGGCAATCGCCGACGCCCATCCATGGTCTCACTCATCCGTTCCGCCCAACTCGCACATCACTGAGGCTACCGATGGCGTATCTGCTCTTGGTCTTACACCTTTCGAGGGTGTATCAGCTCATTCAATTACTTTGCGATCCGTTCCCGAATGTTGCGGAACAATCATATGTTTTTCAAGCTCAAGGCCCAAACGTCAACATTTAGAATGTGGTGCCACAGGAATTTTACCTTAGTCATTTCAAAGACAGGCGGGCGCTTTCCTATGCTACAAAAGCCTCGACTTGTGGATGTGAAGTCAAGCGAGGTTTTATGTGATTAATTCTATAGGCTAATACAATATCAAGGCCTTGACGCTGTTCGAAGCTTAATGTTACTTTTGTTGTGAGTGAGTCTTATTTAGCGCCTTCCGTAAACATAATTAAGCCATGAGCCTATCAGCTTCTCCTTCATTCTTTTAATTGATCATTCTGTCACTTACACTCAAGTGAGTCCAGTACTTTGTTCATTTAATAAACCGGAACTACCGATACGGCGACCTACTGTCTGTTAAGTGAACTTCACCATGGCCTAGACTATTCTTGGGAATAACAAAAAGATTAAAGTCGGAGGAATGGGTTATAAGTACGTCTGCACTAAACAATAAACCGGAACTTACTGGCAGCTGAGGCTTTTGACAGCGACATTTCTGTTCGCCTCGAGGCTGGAATTTCTCTTGAGCGAGTGCACGATCAGCCCCCTCTCAACATGCAGACGCTTAGTCGGCTTACGAAAGTTGAAGATAATAAGGAGAGCCAACTCGTCTCTTTGTCCTTGAAGAAACAAAAACTTTGACACTGAAGTTCCGGCGTTCACCTGGTCACCGCCACTATAATACACCCATCTAAGATCCTTTTTTTCTTCCACTCTCCGCTTTTCATTCATCGCACTCGCGGCTTGCGCGCCCGCGCCGACCGCCCACCGTTCGGGCATAAGAAACTCCTCAAACCCCATACAGAATATTCCCGTCTCCGACAGTCCGACCTCCTAATCAGTAACGACCATAACTTAGAGCCTCGCAATCGCTGCCGATGTAAACCCCACCGGCAATGTTATTCGAATACATACGCAGTTGTGTACTTGTCAATGTAGGGTGCATATGCGGTGCATTGTGCGCTCAATGCCAGACATGCCAGTACATGCACTCATGACCATGCCAAAGGTTTCCCCCAAGCGCATCTGCCTCCATTTCTCGACTACCTTTTCTTATCAGAGTAATAGATCGACCGGCGTAGAACTTTGTTATAATACCCGTGATATGCAGCTAGTAAAACTATAAGCCGGAAGCTGTGTATATTCGGAATGTTCGGTAAATTGGTTACTTTGATACTGGTTGCCTCCACTTTTTTGAATTTTGATCTTTGGTCAAGCGATTTTGCGATGGATGGAGCATCAGTTTGGTATTTTGAACAGCAGAGGGCTGCAAAGCAGTGCAGCGCTAGATCCTGCTTGCGAGGCTCCAAAGTCCCTAAAGATCTTTGTGCCTCGCGAGCTCCACAAGTCATCTAGGTCACCCTTAATGTGAGCGCTTCGCATGAACTCGACATCGATAAGTCCGCGAGAATTGAACCTTGATAACCTACTATAACATCATTAGTCATGATCAAATCCCGTAGCTAACCTTACTCCACTGAGGGTATCAAGCGAGCTTACTGGCACACACACAAGGCGGAGACCGGGTCGGGTTTTGCGCTCAGCCGACTTTTCTCGTCCTCATCATATGTACTTTATTCTCTTAGCTTCGCATACACCGCGTATTCGATACCAACTATTACACATCCACACCCCAGAGATTATCAGTGAGAAGCATAGCCTATCATCAAGATGGCACGCAGTTATAACGGGCCATACAGCTGACGCGAGGTTTCATCTCAAGCGAGGCGCGAAACCCGAAACTCGAAGGAGTTGCTTGATCATGAGTACCTGGACGCCCGTGCGCGTAAGTTCTTGAGATCAGATCCTGGTAATGGGTCTTAATGCCGAAGTCATGTACAGATAGTACCACGACGTAACTGATAATGGCGAACAATATGTATGAGGAAACCGCAAAGCAAGTGAAGTATTCAAAGTACCCTACCTGACTGCAGAGTTAGTGAATTGTTCAGACGAGATGATTGAGGTATGACCTACTACAGTGTAAATAATCTACGAACCGACCATCGCTCAGCGCTCAGCCTTCGGTTAACCATTCAGCAATGATGTAGCCCTCTCCATGCCCGTTGGTTATAGATCACTCATCTTTAAACACGTTTGATATCGAGCGCCACCATCAGCGATGGCCAGCTCGAAATCACGATCAGGGATTCAGGGACATGTCTCTTTGATCTTAGGGTCCATTCTATGATTGAGCTTAGCTTTGCTATGGAGCCAACTGAATGGTCTGACTCACGTTTTCGTGCTCCTGGATACTTAAGTAGTACTGCCGTAAATCCCGTAAATCCTGATCTCTACAAATGGAGGTATATCGTGGATTGGGTAACTTCGCAGCATCTGCTACAAGGAAAATGAATTGAAGAGAACCTCTTGATATGATTTATATCTAATCGAGGGGTTGTAAATTCGATGTTTTGAAGACGTCAAGATATTGCATTCGTCAAGAATTGCACTAGAAACATGGCGCGACACCAAAGATTAAATTATCCTCGAATCTTTTTATCGAGGTCAGCTTTGGCCTATTGCAGGTCAAGAAGCATATGTACCATTTATGGAATGCGTCCATGGCACGTACAAGCCAATATTGACAGCTTAAGAAGCTCGAACAGGACACATCTTCTCAAATCTCGAACCTTGAAGAATGTGGCTCATCAATTAAGCTTGTCGAACCTGAAACACTTCGATATTTGTTTATACATTGTGTACGTGGCCACTATTTCTCTGGTCAATTCTTTCGGGATAGTAGGTCCACTTCGAGGATGATAAGATGCGGGTACGTCCGATAAAATAATAAAACTGGTCTGTTCGGCGTCTAGCAGAAAGCTTCGCACTGAATGAAAACAATAGGTATCATTTCCGGATACTCCTCTCCGGCGAACAGACCGCCAAACTCCGTATGAATACCTTGATACCTGGGATAGGGATGATTCCGAAACGCACAGTATGCCCGTTGCTTATGCGCCTCCTGACGTGATCCTTACTAATAGTTAGCGCCGTCGTCTGGACTGTCAAATCGGCATGAAGGATCAGAGTATTTTCCTGAAAGCCACCTGCTCAGAATCTAACAGCCAGAGTCACGCCATTTGCTGTAGCGGCGGATCTGCGGTTGATCTCCCAGTGACTAAGCTGAGCGTGGTCGCGGCGGTGAGGAATTCGAAGCAAAGATCGTGAGAGCTTCCAAGAAAGGAATTTCTTACCCAACTAGGCATGTCGTTACCTGGACATTGTCAAAGGAGAAGGGATAGGTTTCTTTCTTGTATAAAGAACTGTCGTTTAACAGGTGCATCTTTGCTCTAGATTTACTTAGAATAGTTGGTGATAACATATCTTTGCGTCGCAAGATTCCGAACCGACACACTGCCTTGGTGCGTGGCCAGTAGTATTTAAATAGGATTTTCGAAGCAAAGTGGATCAGCGTATGGCTGGAATCAAGCGATCAGTGGGGTTATGCCAGATGCGCACACTATCCAAATATAATTCGAAGTTCTCCAACGCTTCGAAAGATATTTTAAAATATGAAGAGTTCTTGGCAGTTTTCATACTTTGGACTAATTCAGCCATTTGTCGCTGTGAATTAGCATAATGTCCGATGATTTAGGGACATAACTTATATTTGAAGAATCGTGATCTTCATCTTTTGTGTTTTGAGGTTTCCGGTCATCTTTGTTCTCCTTCGTCCATCAAAGCCGCGATAGTAGGTTAAATTTATTAGTGAAAGCCTTGATAAGGCCGACTCAATTGAGATAATTGAAGTGAGTGGAGCGTTTCGCGTATATTTCGGCGTTGAATTTCAGAATAGTATATCAGTTTCCTTCTGCGTTGTATTACTTCTTGTCAGCTTTTCCCAATGGCTCGCCTCTCGGAGGTACATGGACTCATGGAGACGAGTAATAAGTCGTGTTTAAAGTGCAAACTTTACTCGAGATCAATGGGCGAGTGTACTAATAGCGGGCCAATACATTCATAGCCTCCAGCGAGGTTCGTTTTTCCAGTCCCTGCCCAGCGGCACACTGGCGTCATCGGACAGCCCATATTTGGTCATCCGCGAAATGACGAAGCACCCTCAAGACGCCTAGGGAAAAGTGACCAAGCGGGAGAGACATAGCATTCTTTCTCTGCCCGCTCACTGTCTCCCTAGGTGCGTGCAACCAGCGTTGCATTTTTTCGCTGCCCGCTCACTGTCTCCCTAGTTCGCGATTTTGCTTACCCACCCTCCACTCCCTTGTTTTCTTCTTTCATATTGCAATGGTATTGTAAAATTCTGTCATTCGTATTCTATAGCACTACCTGTACTCGAAAATGCCAATCGCTTTCAGGAGACCCATCCGGCCCTTGCGCCGCCTGGGTTTTCCGCCCGCTATTCTTCTTGCCAGCGCGAGAATCGCCACGAGAACATTGGCCTTTCTATAACGTCCAGGTTTGAGCCACGCAGATGCTATCAAAGGGCTTCTTTTGAACGGGTTCACACATTATTCACTTGCCCAATTTTGAGCAGGCTGTTAGCTGCAGGGCGACGATCAAACTATATTTGGCTTGCAGGCGGGCAAACGACGGAGAAATGCTAGTGGGCTGACAGATGTCCAACACCACGTGAGACACGTCTTGAGAATCAAGGGCCTATATGCTTGAGTGTTTGAACTATAGTAGCCTAGGCCTCATTTTATGCCTTTGTAAACGATTCTTCGCCTGAATCCGAACGCTCCCGAGCTAATTATTGCAATGTTATTCTCTCCGTGGAAATGTATGATAGTATGAAGCAGATGGATCCTTTAGAGGCAGTTTTTTTTCTCATACTTTATCAACATGTGGTGGTACAAAATCTTACGAAGTCTCAATTGCTGATCACATCGATCGTACTTGAGGTACAAATTGAGTTTTCTGCTTGTCCCAAAGCACGATTTTCGGTCCCGGAATCGGTTTAGCATACATATCAAGTCCTTGAGGCATCATTGAGACCCCCTGTATCCCTGTATTCGCTCATTTTCAAGGGAACAGCGTGCACGGTAAGCTTCGGCTGATTTAGTCCACGTGCGAAAAGTGTGCTTACGTCAGGCAGGACTCAGATGGACTCCAACCACCCATGTTCTCAGCCGTCTGTGATAATTTCCCCGGGCAAGACCCATGGCACCTGCTCGTTCAACGACTCGCAGAGGCGCTCGTCAATCTTCGGCGCCTCAAACAGACGCCCATGGTTCTGTGCTCCATGACGAGGACCAGAACGTCAACAAACAACTTTTCTTGGATCCGTCTTTTGGTAACCCCCTGCAAATATACATAGAAAAAGAAGTCGTCGACAAAGAACTACTATCGCAGCTCATCGTTGTAAGCCATGAGATCTTTATTGTCAACAAAAACAGTTAAAAAAGTTACAGAAACATGGGGGTAACGTGTGTCCTGGGTATAGTCGCGTTCCCTATATTCTTGGTTGGTTGTGACTGGCGTCTTTGTCGTTGTGGTTCTGACATGAGCACCTAGTTGACCCGCACAAAGCATCAGGCCAGAACCTTCACCGGCAATATGCTGGAAAGGATGGCAAAGTCGTATTGGACGCCCGATGGGTTCAAGAATGCATTAAAGCGAACCAATTGCAAACTTACGCTACCAATTGGGGAGGATGCAAAGTAACAGGCACAGAAGCGTACGTTCGAATTGCCACTGATGCCCTATAAAAGCTGACATTCGCCAATGTAGTGTTCACCCTCCTGCTCAACAACCCCCTGTGCAAGAACCTGAACCACCTATACCCGAACCAGATGCTACAATCCAAGAAGCTCCCCAGCAACCACTGCCTCAGCCTCAAATGGCGCAAGTTCCGCAGATCGGTGGCTTGTATTACTTTTATCCACCTATGCCCGGACATCCGCCAAATGGTCCTGCAGGGACGTGGGCGATATTGCCACCTGGGCAACCTCTTCCAGGCGCAACGTCACCCTCGCAAGTCATACCTCCTCCACCTCCTCAACCAAGTCAGCAAACTCCGGAACAATCATTTACTCCAGGATGGGAAGGATATCGTCAACCAGTGGACATGTCTGGCCAACCGGTACCGGTACCATATGACTATCAACGATACCGAGAAAATGGCTGGGTACCGACGGCACCGTATTATGAGGTATAACCACTTACTATCTAATTAAGGGTGATACTGAATCATTTATCACCAGTATCCCCAGTTCCCTCAGCCGCCGTTTATAGGACAGCACGCGCCTCCAGAGCAGCCAACTCAACCTGAGAATGTTGATACGCAACAATCACAACCGATTGCTGAGCCACAACCGGAACAAATTGCAGAACCCGAGCCTGAAAAGCCGCGAGGTCGCAAACGAACTCGTACTCAGGTCAGCGTCTTCCCTGAAATGTTCTTTAACTTTAATTTGATATTCTTTGCTCGTAGCCTCCACCTGCAACGCCTGCATCAGCACTTGTTGTTAGTCGTAATCCGCCAGCTCGTTCGCCGACTCCTCCAACGAGGGTCATCAAGAGCACATATGGAGGAAATCTTTTCACATCAGATGATGTGGAATACCTGAAGAAGTACATCGACTACTGTCAGGACCAGTGTTTGGTTCTCAGGTAGGTTTTCTGAGTTCTTGTCCAACAAAATCTTACCTATATCGATTTCTAGCTTGAGAGAAATCTGCGAGAGAATCGCCGTGAAGGTAGCTCCCTCTATTACTGTGTACAACCCTAGTCTGACTCTTTGTTCAGGCTCCTCATCATACGTTCGTTTTCGTTCCCTTTATTCTGTTTCTCTCTCATTTTTGCACTGTAGATTTTACTCCTGGAGAAGATACTGCAACAAGCATCAGATCAAACTTGGTGGATACACGATGAACAACGATGCACCCGATTCGGCGGATGAACCTGAGGAAGATATGACCATGGATGTCGATGGGGCCGGGGACGTACCCGCACCGACCCAATCAGCATTACTGCCACCCCCACCTCCAGTCCGTCCAGAGGGTTCAAGTCATGCAGGTGGCCGTCTAGATTTCCCAGCTGCAAAGTCAGCTGCACAAAATATGGGTCATAGAACACGCTCGCCTTCCCCACCACGATCCTTATTCCGGAGTACGACCGGAAAAGGGGTAGCGTTTACCCAGGAAGATGTTACCTTCTTGATGAAATTGATGACTTATCGGAAGTCAGTAAAAAAATTCTCTATACACTTTGCGTAGCTAAACTTTGCATTTTTCACAGAGCCCGAGGAAACTGGGATGTTGTCGCCTTCTGGCGAGATGTTGCTCAAAAAGCACCTCATCACTCTCGCGCATCCTGGATGAAGTTCTGGCGTCGACATAAACACGAATTGGATTGGGAAGCCGGAGATGAACCCCTACCTCCACCCCCTGACAAGAAACTACGATACAGCAAAGGAGATGACGTCTTGCTTGCGAAATATTTTTATAATAAACCAGATGGGACTTCCGATAAGGTTTTCCAAGCATTTGGACGATTGGTGAGCGTCTGTCCTGCCGAGCTTTATACCTAACACAGAAACCTGTTCTTTTCAGCATCCGCATCACCCTTGGAAAGGCTGGCAAGAACATCATCGAATACATAAAGCGAAGATCGACCAACTCATCGAACGTTTGGGTACTGGTGAAAATATCGACACTGCAAATATCGATGACAGTTAGCGCTGTTTGCTTCGCAACTAGGCTTTGCCGTTGCATGTACAATATTTAATGTCGACCTTTTGATGTATTTTTAGTGACGAAAATTACGTTTGTTTTTAGGACTACTAGCGTATTGGCAACCATTTTTATTATAAGTGCGCGACGAATTTTCAACGGATTTCAGGGAAAAGTTGATAAAAACGATGTACTTCGAATCCGATTGTGCCAACAAGCGCCGAGTTGGTGTGTGATGGAATCAACATTGGTTCAAATTTAGTCACCCATTCCATATGCACGAGAAGACCCAAAATATTTAGAAGAGCGGGCATGTTTTTTCACCGACTCTAGAAGACAAGATGCGGGTATTTGCAAATGTAAGTCTTGAACCGGAGCCCCGGTAGTCATGCTGCCTGAGTAAATAATTGGGCCTCGTAATCTGAGAATTTGCATGTTTTATCCTGAATCTTACATCTGTTAGCTTTTGTTGTGTATACTGTACTGAAATTCTTCCGTATGATAAATCAACGAGACGCCTTTACCATGACCTAATATTTTAAGATCAAAGACAACCAAAATTAAGCAGTACAAGCTTTTTGACCCGGCGCTACGCGACGGCGGTTTCGCTTCGCTCATCCACCTGCTTCGCTGGGCCAACAGCTTGCCGGGCTGCGCCCTGGACCCCTTTGTCGGCCCTT
>MU157938.1:25582-83020 GCA_015657495.1 Crepidotus variabilis
TGAAAATATCAAATATTTGTGAACACCACTTCGAACTTGGAGCACAAATCATTTCTGAGACGCTAAAAATAGTGTCTCGGTAATAGGCGCCCAAACATCGTTCTCGTTTGGTTCTCGTTTTGTAAATCATTCAAAAAAGTATCAAACTTCCTCAGTCTACAGATTAATGCAGTGGAACAATGCTTCACATTTCATGTTCTTCAGCAAAGAATTTTGAGCACAATACTTAACGCTGAAATTTCAAGTGCTCAGTCAGAGTCAGACTCACATCCAATTTAATATTAAAGGGAGGTGCAATTTAGATATTTATATCCTTGTCCTTCGGGCTATTATACATAATTTTCTCAAGTATTTACTTGTCTTGCATCATGCGCAAGGCCTCTCCTCAAACACATGTACAGAGCTTAGTGTCATTAATATTTCAGCAATGAGGTAAACAAGATAAGCACCAGATATCTAAAATAACGGGGAGCTTGTAAATTCTACCCTCCTCTCACTTGGGAGCAGAAACTCGAGTCGAGTCAAGTCGAGTTCCCGATTTGGGGGTTCCCATCACGTCAAGTCGAACTCGACTCGAGTTGACTCAGACTTGCGGCAACATTAGTTTGTGCTTCTTAAACCTGAGTCAATTTGACATTGTTCGTCCCAATATGGAAGGGCCACTTCCAAATTAGGTCATCTCAATCGCGGGAAAATCAGTTGATCGATCACTCCTCCGACACTATACTGCTGTTGCCAAAGCGTTATGCGCACGACATGGCGCAAAAGTGAGATGTAAATTGTAGAAATTACCCCAATATCATCCAACTGAACAGCTCTAGCATCACTGACTCATCTCGAGCTTCAACACTATCATGTGAGTGGGTATGTTGCGACCATGACACGAGTACACGCCATCAAAAGTTGCATGCCGTCCAGAGTATATATGCAAAAGTTTTATATGAGCAACCTCAGAGATTAACAAAAAGAAGCGGATGCGTGATCAAGATGTTTGTCCAATTTGAACCCCTCAAGCGCAATCACTTCTCCAAACAAGATGATTTATATGGAATCTGAAAACCAATCATGAGGAGTGCCTGATGGAAAACAGCTGAACACTACGAGTCAACGCAAGTTCTAAAACATAATTTCTGACTCACGCGGTCAACGGAGTAATTGATTACAAAAGTACAACCGCTTGGACTCACAATTCCACTGCCGAAAGTTGTAAAAAAGACAATCTAGCAGCAACTCGTTTCGATCGAGTGACCTCAGGGTGGCCTTAGCGCAGCGGTAATCCGCAGTTTACTGCAATCCCAGCATCTATGGGCCCTGCGCGCTACCTCTGCGCCATGCTGCTGTGCTTAGAATGAAGAAAGAAAGGTAAAAGGAGGTAACTTTTTGTCGGATCAAGGGAGAACAAGGGGACAGGGGCGATAAACCGGGTGGGAAGGCATTTATTGATGGTAAAGTCGAGCTACAGCGTGTTTTTTTGGCACGATTTAAGAAAAGTGACACTCTGAAATCGATTGCATCATCGTTGATAAACAGAATAAGAGAGCTGAGGCCAGTGAGTTCGAATGTGGGTCGTTCAAATGGTCAAGTCTATTTTTGGACCTCACCAGTGACTTTGATCATCAGAACCGTTAAGGCTTATTCAGATTGCATTCAGGTACTACCTTTTGTACCAGTAAAAGATAGCCAATCACATTTTGATCCCGAAGCGATCTCAACCAAAGGAACAGGAAGAAACGACGTGGTGACAGGCAGTACGATGCCAAAACGAGAAGGTATTTGTGATATCATTATGCGTACATGCTTACACTCTTGATACAGCTATAGTCTTACTATGTTGAATCCCCTCAATACCTCTAATTTCAAAAGGGATTCCCACTCTGATATGCTGGGGGTGTCCAAGTGCCAGTTGTTACTTCACCAGGCCTTAACGGATGCAATGGAGCGTTTGGAGAAGGTTGGCCCTCAGCCGAAACCCCTTCTGAATAATTGGGACTGCCTATATAATGTGAAGGTCCTGCCGCCAAAATAGAAGAGCGAGCCTGCTGAGGAGCGGGATCGAGAGTTGGTGAGGACAAGTCAGGTCGATATTTGTCTCCAGGTGTAAAGGGAACAGTGACCACCTGAGCCTGCAAGTCGTCAGCCTTCTGAGAACGTATGTCAGTCACGAAAATTCATACATTAGGTCCCGCAACAAACGGGTCCGATATCGTTGAATATATCACTCGTGTTCCAGGTGGAGGAGACCAAGGCGCGGCAGTCGAAGGCGGCGTGATATTGGTTGAACTCGATGTGCTCTGTTGCTGGTCGCTTCTCATAGAAACATAAGAAGTAGATGGTATCAAACGAGAGTGTGAGTTACTCGAGTCTGCATAGGTGGTAGGTCCCTGCTGGTAAGGCTGCAATGTATGCCTGGGTTCTGAATCCGACCGAGGCTGTTGCACGGCGATTTTGCCATATTTCCGATATCTTGACCAACAGCGGAAACCAAAGAACAAGGCGACGATGATGATAACGAGCAAGAAGAAGCTACCAAGAGCAGCGCCAATTATTGCTCCAGTCGATAATGATGGGCCACTGCGATTTGGTCAACAACGAAATAAAAGAAGAAGATAAGACAGTACGTTGATTTCGCTGTCGAGGTGGAGTAGACAAGGGCGTAGTCGACAACAAACTGAGACCCAGAGGTATTATCTTCCGTCTGAACCTTGAGGGTGTGTTCTTTCCCTTGCAGATTCCCTGCCTGGTAAAGTAACTGTTGTGGCCGATAAATCGCCTGCGATGCCGAAGAATAGTTTCCCGATGCTTGGCCATCCAAGGATACAGTATACGCTGGACCGTTGGGAGTCAGGGGACCATAGAGCGCTATAGCGTCTCCTGAGGAACAGTTAGCTATGGAATAGACATGGAAATGATCAGAAAGTCGAACCCTATGAGTATTAGTCACTTTAGTTAGTTTGAAGGAGTGAGATATTCTGCAACATACCGTAAATTTTAGCTCCAGCCATGAGCCTGCTATCGACGTCGCACTATAAAGAGCTAATTATGACAAACACATAGACGGGGTGATACTAGCGTACTGCCCAGTCCCACCAGAGAAGAATCCTAGATTTGCGGGAGTATTGAACCAATTAGCGGAAGGGTTGTATGTAAACGCCGGGTCAGTATCTTGGAGCGTGATAGTCCTGAGGGTGTCTTCAACTTCGCCAATTGGCGTTTGCCAAGTTAACTATAATGAGAATGGTAAGCGCAAGTTTCGCCATGCGGTAGCACGTTCACGCGGCGTGTAGAAATTGAATGACCGCGTAACCTGTGTACCAGCCACAGCTTGGGCGGCTGAACATGCCGCACACCCTTTCAATCTCATTTCATAATGGATGGGGAAGACCTACATAGTCCAGGTCCAAATCGCCGGTCCCCAAGTTCGTCATTTTCACTGTGTGGTAACCAGCCGCGAGTGCAACCGTCGAGAAGAGTTGGACATTGAACTGGCCTTGAGTGTCGTTTACACCACCGTTGACTTGAGGATACACTAGCGAGTCAATACTGATCTGATAGAAGCCGTGACCTTGTCGTTTAGAGCCAAAAAGCTGCACGCCAGTACCGTAAAACGAGAAGGACACAGACGCCTGGCTGGCATTGGTCACCATATAGGAGCCACTTGAGTATCTGATCAGTCCGTAAAGTAAGTATCCCATCTATATCTATAAATTTGCAGCCACTCACGAATCAAGGCTTGCGTCTGTTTTAGAAGACCCCGCTCGCCAGCTCTGGTAGCCATTACTTTGAGAATAAACGATGACCGGTGATGTATCCTCAATAGAGGTAGTCAGAGTAGGCATTAACGAATCTTGGCTTGTCTAGGTATAGCTAGAAAAAAAAATAGCACGGAGAGCAGTGACGTTGGAAGTCAAGGTTCAAACATTTCATCGCGCCCATCCAAATCCAGGGCCGGCAACGCCTTGAAGATTCGTGAGGCGATCTTTCCGTACAAATCCGCGCCGGTCTCAAGCAACTTGCGTGTAGCCACACAAGAAACCATTCTCTATAACTGAGCTAAATATTATTATATAGCCCTCGCTTGTTGCCTGAGCACTCAGCAATAACTCTAAACCTTCTCGGATCAACTGATTAGCTATATGTCACCGTGACCCATGGCATCATTTTCAAGTGAGTTGACGGAGTTTTCCAGATGCAACAAATCTACCAAAGGGTAACAAACGCTGGCGTACTCAGAGACAGAGACCTCTGGTTGGATATGTTCCAGAATTCGAGGCTGTCAGTTGATAAAGAAGTAGTGGCAGGCGTTATACAACATGTAAAGGAAATGACGAGCTGCAGAGGGAACAGGGGTGATACCGTATATGTACAGTCATCAGAACAAGGTGTCAGAAGACGTACGTCGTGTCAAATATTTACTCATGCAGCTTTCTAAATTCTCACCACGACACTGACTCTCGGTATTTCAACTTGGACGAAATACAAGAACTGAAATCATATTGCTGAGTTCTGCGCACTAAGGACTTCAGATTATACAAGCTCACGCTCGATTTTAAATTTTGCAGTGTGTTTAAATTGCTCACATTTTGATGGCAGCTTGAGAATTGAGGCTCGATAGTAGTGACGCCGGAAGGTGAGGTGAACTTGACACCAAGGCAAGTCGAGCAGACCTCGTTTCCTAATTGAGCACCTCGAGTCGAACTCGACTTCGAGGTACCTCGGACAGCCACATCACAGCTGCCATCAACAATGACAGCGGCTTAGGTTGAATTCCCAAGGTAACCGGCATTTGCTAGAGGTATGGCGCTTGTGGGAGACCCGTCAATAATGCCAGCTAGTGCAATGGTCAGAATGGATAGGCATGCAAGACTTGTTTTTTAGGTCTAAGGTTCGATTCGCGTTTGGCTTTTCTTTTATAAAAATTTCCTCTCCATTGAGAAGTGGTTTAAACTATTTGTTATTAATCACAAAGCTCTGAAATGCATTAAATAAGCCATTAAACTCGTTCCCACTATAATTTTTTCTATTGCTATTTTGCTGTCTTCCAAAGCGGTCGAAAAAGCGGATGCTCGGCACATTGAAAGTGTTTGCCTATTCAGGAAACATGAGCTCGAGGCTGTCAAGTTGAGCTCGAGCTGATGTCACCTCGAGCTTGTCTGAGTTCCAAATCAAATGAACTCGAGCTAGCTCGACCTTACCTTCCGGCGTCACTACGAGTCGATAGGCTGTTGTGATATCACCTGGCATCACACTCGATCGTGAGTGTCGGTTGGTTCAGGAACTCTAATTTAAGAATCTTCAATTCAAAAGCTACTTGATAACCTATAGGAAACGAGATGTATTAAGGCCAGATCCAGGTTTCGATATTTAACTGCTCTAATTCGAACGAGGTTGAAGTGTCTAGGAAATAGTGAGTCACTGCCAGGCTTAGGAGAGCCTGAAGCTCAAAGACGTTGACAATCTGCAGTCACCAGTGATGCGAGATTCCATCATGAATTCACAACTGGCTGTTTGGTGGAAGCCCGATGTTGAGCCTGGTGAGCCACAAGAGTCGACACATCGCGTGGGTTTGATGGGAGAATTGCATTGGAGCAGCAATCTAAAACCTACGACTATGCTGGGATGGTTCCAGATCAAGGCTAGTTTCCCCTGATTCTCTACCATTAACTCTTCGCTGTCGCTGACGCTAACTCCCCGCAGTACTCCGTTGTCTTACTCTCATTTGATGCCGTCCGCTTTGACCCCGAAAAGTTAACACCTCTTATTAAGCAACCTGTTGAGATCGCCACTGCATTTGCACCGGGTCCACGCCCAAAAAAGAGCACACCGCCCGGCTACGAAACCGAGACCATGATGCATGCACCAGCACCCAATATAGGAAGCACAGCAGCAATTATGGGCATGTCGGATATGAACTTTTTTTGGCTAACTGCTGGACGAAAATACTTTATGCAGTTGACAGAGATGAAGGTCAACAATAAGCATTCACAGAATATTAATCGGGGGAACGTCTTTGTAACTATACCATGCGTGTAACTCTAAATTAATGTCTCCTATTGGTGTTCAAGTGGCACTTAGACACCAACGTTTGCGCCCTCAATGTGAGGATGGCCATCACCCAAATATGCCGAAACTCCCACACTTTGATCCACGACATAGCGCAACTTGGTCTTGTTGCCTGGACGGCTACTTCATGGACGACTTTATGCACGATATCTTCGGTGAAGATGACACCAGGGACCAAACCTTTTTCCATTCAGAATCTCCCGACTCAAATAATAACCTTGACTTTCAGCATGAAGAAATCTTAATTGATTCGGATGAGTTCGAATCCGAGTCCTTTCATGAGGAGGATGAATACACAAGTTCGGAATCAGAGGAAGATAGGTAAGCTCCATAAAATTTTATCTAATGACTTTAACCTTAACTTGATTTAGTTCCTCTCGTCGCGTTCTTGAATGTGTCGAAGACATGACACTTTCATTCTTGCGACAACTATCTACTTTCAGTTCTAGACTAAATGATACTAGGCCAGAGATAGGCACAGCTCAGCGAATTGACATACGCCTTGCAGACAGAAAAAAAGAAGAAAATGCAGATGGGTATATATCCTCCTCTTGCCAACAGACGCGTCTGAGTTTTCTTTAGTTTGATGCCTACGAAAGTCCTACGCTATCCACGAAAATGTCAAACAGGTAGTGCAAGGCCTTTCGGTAAGCGCATACATGAAGATATTTCACTGTATCTGACCCTCGGCCAGCTCAACTCTTCAGGTTTCTCGATCTTGTTCAAGAAGCTACGTTATCAGGTATACCAACGACCAAGCGGTATGCCTCCATTTTCGGCCAGTTGTATGCGCCTGTTCATGTAAATTTAAAGGGATATTTACTATAAAGACGTCCCTCTGTTTAAGAGCCAGAGAGTTGTGGACACGGTAAGTTTCTCTTGAGCTCATTCACGTCCCAAGCCGATCCTGAGGTTGAATAGCTGGTCGACGACCTCGCGGCAACTTTTGAGCTCGAGCGCAGCGATTTGAATATTGTTGATTTTTTTTGTCTGTCTTTATCCTTGATCTCAAATCTTATCTTAGCGTTCGTCATCGAAGGGCCTAGTCTGTGGTTCAACTTTGACTGCTCGGCTTGTATCAGGCGAAGTCTTTCACTGTCGTGATATGGAGGTGAGATCTCTCGTAATCATATATCAATATCCTCTGAGTCCCTCAGGCATCCTTGATACCTACTGGAGAGGATATCGAATCGTTTTCTATAGACTTGGATCTGAGCTGGATTCTCGTTGTGGAGAAAGAGGTCAGAAAATTCACCTTATCGGATTCAAATCACCATGTTGATAATCTCCATGCAGGCGGTTTTTCAAACGCTCTGTCAGCTGCAGCTTTGTCGACACGAAAATATGCCAGGACCTGGTCTCATAATCACAGTACGCCTCCTGGTTCTGATGATCCAGTCATTTCTCTTGACACCCCCTTCAGGGGAAAGGCTACCCTGACGTCGCAACTCGCCATTTACTAAAATCACTCGGAGATGCTCTCCCGAAGACGTAAGTAGCGAGTTTCAATTTATGGAGGGAGTTGACAACTTAATGAAATCAGCGTCCCGATCCTCGGCCTCGTCGACGGCGATCCTTATGGCCTTGATATTCTTTCTGTTTACAAGTACGGTAGTCGAAGCATGCAACATGAAAATGGAAAATTGGCAACGAGAAGAATCAAGTGGTTAGGCCTTTGGGCTAGCGAAATATCGAAGTCGGTCTCAGGTGTTCAACTTCAACGAAAAGTCGAGTTGAATATTTTCTCTGCAGCTTGGGAGTGGACCGAGATCGCTTAATACCCATCACAAAACACGACGAAAAGAAGGCAAGTACTCTTTCATTTTTGGAAACATCTCCTGAACATCCGATCGGTAGGCCCTATCCATGCTTCGCGGAAAAGGTCCGCTTCCTGAGAGATGGAAGTAAGACCACAGAAGAAAAGTACTCCCGTGTTTCATCTACTAACTCCCTTCAGGAAAGAGCTCCAACATATGCTTCATTCTAGACGAAAGGCTGAGATTGAGATTCTTTCTTCAACTTCTCTGGTCAACTCTCGCACAGCTCCCCAAGATTGGGCTGCGTCGTCGTGCAGCGAAGAGCTTACTCTTGGGTCTCCTCTGGCAAGCACTTCTCACAATCTGCTGCTTCATTACCTGTGTTCTAAAGTGACTGAGTTCGTGCAATCTGCTTCTGGGAGAGACTCTCTACGCGAAATGATCCTGTGATGCCTGGTGTGGGCGATACTATTTGTCAAGAAAACTATACGATTCCAATTATTCTGGAATCCTCCATTAATAGAATAGATACATGATTGTTCAAAGCAAATGTCGATATGTACGGAAAACGAGATCTAAATTGTAGAGGGTTGAGTTTCAAAAATTTCGAAGGTTGCTGGCACTCCTACGATACTGAATATTTATACATAGGAGGGTCGTCTTCGCATCAACTCAAGAGCCGGATATTGTTTATCTGGCTACGGGAGGCTATAATATTTATTGTCTGCCATGTTTGGGTGAAGAGTTGGTTGTAGCTAAATCATTATGATCAAGAGCTATTGGAAAACATGATTTGAGCGGACTCGCAGAGGAAAGATCAGATCAGCATCCAAATCTTTACATCGGGTAACATAAAACCTCTCTACTCCGACTCAAATGCCTATAACATCGGTGCAACTCCAGCCCTCGCTCCGCACACCCTCCAAATTCGAGTATTGGATGTTGTCCATTTCTGATGACCTAAATCGTGAATGGACAATCCAATTCATGCCAAAGAAAATATCCAAATCGTCAATATTTAGCAGCAAAGTGGAGATTTGAGATTATATGGCATGTATTAGATAATAGTAGAGAACTCTTCGGATTGAATTTTGAATAGCGTTCACAGAATGATTTTGTATGAACAAAGAATTTCTCCGAAGGGAACCGACGAAAATACAGAAAATACTTCCTCCGAACCCTATTTTTGGAAGTAACCTCGTCAATTTACCATCGTAATCCAACGACACCCGCTCGGCGACTGTCCTTGCGAGTCTAACGATGCAGGACCGTAGCCACGGCAGTGTCCCTAATGTCGATGCACAAACTAGGACGTTCACTTCCAAATCGTACCAGTATTAGTAAAAAAGAAGCTTCCAGCACGTATAAAAAGTCTACCTCTTCAGCCAGGAATCTTCAGCTGGTCTCATCCCTCCAACCTTACTTCACAAACTCACCTCTTGAGCGTGGCACGCCAAAATTTATCTCTCACCTTTCACCAATTATCAACCTCAACGCAACATATCTTCGTCATGATTCAAATCGTCAATACAGCGGTTATCATCGCTCTCGCTGTCGCCCCCATAATTGCAGCACCTTTGCCTTAGGCTCCCGGACAAGTGCACCCCTCCAATCATCATGATATTCACCACCACAATCAAAGCGGTCACTCCCGTAGGTTCTCGAACGGGTTAGTTATCTTCATCGTCGTTACAACCATTACCCAGTTTTGGACTGACCAGTTCTCTCTCCTCGTATAGTGCTTCATTCCGCTATGATTATGAAGTCAATGGTGATCTCCAAGCTCGTGAGCCATACAAGGGCTCGAAACCCAGTCCAAAGAGACGCGAGTTGTACGGCGACTCTGAAGACCTCGAAGCTCGTGAGCCGGTCGGTCCAAAGTCTGGCCCACCCAATCCTGGTCCAAGCCAAACCCCAAGCCGGCACCAAAGAGACGAGACTTCTACGACGACTCAGAGGACCTCGAAGCTCGTGAGCCAGGCAATGGCCCTAGTCCCAAGCCAGGCCCACCAAAACCTGGACCAAAGCCTAATCCTGGTCCGAACCCCAAGCCTGGTCCAGGACCGAATCCCAATCCTGCACCAAAGAGACGAGGGTTCTATGATGACCTTGATTGAGTTACAGTAACTAGATAAATCATATTTAGTTAGTGCATAAGTAGCACATGGTTTAGTCAAACAAAGATGATTGCGTTCCACCAGTTGCCAGTGACAGAGACGAAAGTCGACAGCAGATCAGTTTCTAGTGTGAGAAGATATTTCGATCAGATCACGAAGAGATTAGATTCCGCCCGCACCAGGGCAATTGGAAGACTGGCTTTGTGGGCCATAGCAAAAGGGCACAGAAGCCGAGGTTTGATCAACAAGAGCCATACCTATATTCATCGAATGAACTCTTTTTGAGCTTTGACCACAAGACTCGTTTGGTCCTCTTAGCTAATTAGCGCCTACTTCAATAAGCTGACTAGAGTCCTGTAACGACTGAAGAAGTATATTGTGTAGTATAACCACCCTGAATGTTTCCGTTGAGATAATAAATACACGAGTGTTCAAATCAAATGCCAATGGGTATGAAGAAGATGAAATCTAAGCTGTAAAAGGTGGAACTTCGAAGGGTGGCCAGCACTCCTACGCTACTCAACACTCAATGCGTCTGGCCTGTCTCACTGCCTTGAGGAAGGAAACCGTGTTGATTTGGTGCCACGCGAAGAGCTGACCCAAAGATCGGTGGCAACTGCCGAGGAGCAAGGTATGGCGAATCATGCGGGGATGGAAGCGCCCCCCAACTCTCATTAGTAGGCTCCGAAGCCGTTGGCCTGATCCCCGAGCCCGAGAAGCTAGGTGTGTACTCCATAGCTGCTGCAGGCGGGACTGAGGTGCTTCGCCAAGTATCCCTGTAATCCACCACTCCAGAATTATGTGGCTCTGGAGAACCCCGCCAGCTGTGTGCATATCCAACGTGTCCTGGATTGAGGTGTACCAAGGAGCCAGCGTGGCTGCTCATAGACGGAATGGCGGCGTAATGACCTCCCGAGTTCAAGTGAGCACTTCTCCCTCCAACAGGTTCAAATGGCATAGGAAGATGTTGTGCCTCGAAAGTTTCGGCGGATGAATCTTCTGGAAGGTAGGTTGATGTTATAACACCTCGCGGGCGCCGCCTAGCTTCCCGACGTCGGCGACGCAGAGACGTAAGAACCATCAATATCAACCCGATAACAATGACTACGGGTACAAGTTGATTAGAAGTTTTCGGGGCCAAATGAGCAAAATAGACTGACCGACTGCTATCATAATGCCTACGAATGCCCCTACTGACAACGGCCCGAAGGGACTCGAGCGCTGTTTTGGTGAGCTCTGAATTGATGCTGATGGTGTGCTCTGTGATGATAATGACGAGCTAGTTGTGCTTGTCGACGTTAACGAGGAACGCGAGATATTATTTGATGTGGCTTTCGACGAAACCGATGTGCGATGAGTCGTGGAAGCAGAAGAACGAGTAGTTCGTGTGGTTGCGGGAGTTGGAGTCGTTCGTGTCGTGGGCGAAGATTGGCGAGTGGTGGAAACAGGTGCAGCCATGGTAGCATAAGTGAGGGGTAAGAAAAGAATGAGAAGCGGCCACCTACTTGAATCATTGGGAGAATTGGAGTACCCATCATCGCCACTGTTGCTATCTCCATCCCAATCGCCTTCTTTGCCTCGGATGAGGAGCCTGGAGGGATCAAACGCTTTGTAAGCTGTGCTGCGCGCTTAAATGATGGTAATATAACCGCGCACCTTTGAGGCTCCTTCGCAACTACCACGGCCTGGACAAAAGTTTTGATAGAGAAGAATCCAAACAAGATAGAGAAACTTCAAGCTTTTCATTCCTGGATGTTATAAGTTGCCCTTTGGAGTAACAGTGTAGCGTAGAGTGGGAATTGAGAGTTAAGAGCTCAACTAGCGTCTTTTAAACATGAGCTATTAATTTGACTCGAAGAAAAACTGCTCGATGCTTCAGGCTTGTGTATTTTGTGGGCTACATTTTCCACCAGCCATGCCAGCAGTACTTAGGAAAGACGATACTTCGGAATTGCCTTGGAGAGACTTCTTTTGGAAATCTCCGGGTTGGAACCGAACAGTCTTGGCCATATGGGCAAAAGCCGAGCCCGGCGGAAGGCGATGAAGGCTCCCAGTGTCCCCAATGGATGAAACAGCGTGGAGCTGGGCAGTGTGAGGTCATACTCAAGTGATCCAAATGCCTGCTCCATTTTGTGGTTAATTCAAGTATACCAATTGTAACTCTCCTAAGCTGGAACTGCCTTGAGTCTATGCGCATTATGTACGACTTCACTCATGAAGTTTTTCGCTTGAAAACAATTATCCTCGAGGTAATTTGACTCCTTTGTGGGTTGGGATACGCAGAGGAAAGGAAGAAAAATTGAGGGTCGATCAATGTGAATGCTATGACGGTGCCGGAAAAGCATGCCGAAGAGCAAAGATGACTCGAAAGACATACTGTTATGAAATATGTTAAGCGAGGATATTACCAGATTCGCTTCACCATCGTGTAACGTGTGAGGTCCTCCAGCTTGACTCGCCCTTTCTTCGTGGGAGCACCATCTTGTTTGTTTTCTCCCATCTCCGCCGTTCGAGGAACATCGTCTCGATCATCATCCAATAAAGTTTTGAGCTTCTTGTTGTAGGTCTTTCCATTGTCATCAGCATAGAGCTTCAGAAGAAGATGAAAGACTGAAGTACCTGCTCTTCCTTCCCTTCGCCTATTGGATCTCGACCAAAGTCGTTCGCAACATCGGCTCCTTCTCGATCCTCCATACTGGCTCTTCGTCGAGTGGCATAGCCCACTAGATTAACGCCGATGATAATTTTAACGACCACGAGGCTATATTTGCATCAATTAACCATGGGCGTCAACTGTCCAGAAACTCAGACATACCACAACCAGAAGAGGAACCCCATCACGATATACGTTGCGTATCGTACAACATCTACGTCACTCCAGGATTGAACTTCCCAAGGCCACGTCCATGGAGACAAAGTATCGAATCGAGACCCAACAATAAGCCAAACGGATTGAGAGCCAATGAGAATGAAAAGCGCAGCCAAAGGCAACGATGCAAAACCAAGTCGGCGAGCGACTAAAGGAGACTGATCTACATATTGATGCTACCAGGTAAAGATCAGAGCGAGCGCGAGTGTATTCAAGTACTGACAACACACCTTACGAGCGCTTCGTCTCCCAACTGCGCTCATGCTAGCTAAATCTCGACACAGTACGTCAATGTAGCGTTCGTAGACTGATGGCCGGATATGGTTGAACTTGGTGATGAACGCGTGTTTTAACCAGTCCACAAGCATTTCAGACATCATCACCGCAAGCACAGGCTGCAAAGATAAACGTTAAAAGAAACTCGTTGTGAAACAAAGCATAAATTCCACAAACATAGGTGATTATCCATAGCACGTTGTTGCCTTTGAACCAACCAAAACTCTTGGGAAAGAAGAAACCTCCCGTGAAGTCAAATTCAGTCCCACTAAGCTCGATCAAGTTTCGAACGGCCACAATGAAGAGCATAAGTGATAATGTGAAGCGTTCGACAATATCTGGAGCGCATGTATTAGCTCAAACTCGAACCGTGAATAAACAAATTGAATGCTAACCAGCACAGGTGATCTGGAATAGGCTATCCTTTTCAAACCTCTTGAAAACGCTTCCCTTGATCTCGACGAATTGATTTGAAACAAGTAGCGTCAGCAAAGCATGGTCGTACGAATTCACGGCGACATTCAAAGCGATGAGTTGATACATCATAACCAGAGCGTGAGCAACTGCGCGGGAACGTTAACCGACGACAACAGTTTTTGTTTAGTTTGAACATACCATTGTAGGCCAGGGCCAGAGAAAAGAATAAAAAAGGTCGAAAGGTGTTGCTTGTGACTGGCTTCCGGCGGGATAGTGGTTCAAGTGTGGACCGCGAAAATAGACAATCAAGAATATCTTGTCCGATAGAGGCACACAGGCGATCTCCGATCTGGAAGAAGGCGTCATTGTGATAAAGAATGAATAAGTGGAACATCCTGAACCTCAAGGGCATTAAAAATGACATAGAGTTTGATTGTGTCTTGGCCTCTGATAGCATGGTAAATCTTGCTGGCATCCGTCAAAGGGGTAAGAATAAGAAGGGATGCTATGAGGAGCAAAGCACGTAGCAAGTCTGCTTTCTGAGATGGAGGCAGGGGCGGTGGTGACCATCTAAAAATATTCCGGAGGAACGGGAAGAGCGCGACGAAAAATCGGATTGGCAGTATAGTGAAGGTGTATAGGAAGGAGTCAAAACATAGAATGAATCCAAATCCTATAATCTTGCGAAATTTAGTTCAGTTCACGGCTGGTTTCACAAGCTTAAGATCCAGAGACTAACCTTCTCCATAGCCAGAGGAATGCTCAAAAAGTTGCTGACACGCTCCCACTTGAGCTCTTGATGCGAGTCAAAGTCCGTAGCTAGCAGTTCTTCTTGAAGATAGTCCCATAACGAGAACGGCGCGTCGTCTCGGTGCGGATGAGATTGTGTTCGGCTCAGTGGTGAGGTTGGATCCTGAAACGCTGGTTGTAGAGGTGAAACTGGTGTAGGTGGTGAAATTGGCCTGGAAGGAAGAATTGGCGTAGGAGGAAGCGACGCATAAGCAGTTGGAGGCGGCCGTTCCTCGAATATCCTTCTTCTAACTGGCGAAGTCGACCGACCGCGATTCAAGATGTCACCCAACGGTTGGTAGTCGTCGTAGTCCGAACCATCAGTTAGATGTGCTCGCTGGAAGACATGCGACCTCCCAAAGCGCATAGATGGACTGCTTTGGTTCCTAACTGGCGAAGGCGCAGATGCCAACGACTTCGGAGGCGAAATAGATGCGTGCACATTGCCGGACGACATCCTCCGTCTCGCAGGCTTACGCGAACGCTTGGATTTAGGCGTTGCATTTGGTGTGGTCAACATAGCCCAATCGTCGTTGAAAGCCTCTCAAAACAGAAAAATGCAGGAAACCCGTCAACTGGTGCTTGAATTGGGACAGAAGATGGCATCGTTGTTGATGAGCTGTTGTGCGTGTCAGTCGTCGTTGCCGAGACCGGGACCCTGACTCTCACGATTTTCTAATGGATCAACAATCTGCTTTGGGAACTGGGGCAAAAATTTTAATTTATATGAACAGTCTACGCGATCGATTTGAGCCATTGAACAATGTTACAAATCGTATATTCAGATAAATTGAGGTAAGGAACGTGTCGTGCATCGTTATGCTACAGAAATGAAATAGAAACAATACAAATGAGTGTGGTGGTGTCAGCAGCGGAAGTCACAATGGACAAAGAGAAGAAATCATATGTAAAGAGTGTGGAGATGACGTTTGAGAGTCAGTAAAAGAGATCAGAGTATCGAATATTGGCGTAGGCGTGATCTATAGTAAAAATGTCGTAAATGGATAGCGTTTAAGAAGTAGGGACTTTCTTCTTTGGCGCAAACAACTTCCAAGGCGCTGTAAGAGCGAGTCGAGTTCTTTCAGAGCAGACGGAGGAGTTTGATAACTTCCGAGAACGCGCCTCAACTGATGGGCTGGCCGGAGACGCACTCTGCAATTGAACAGAGTGAGATGCAGAAGAAGCAACAGGCGGTCCTTTCTTCGATTTCTTCGGAGGGGTCCTCCCACAGTTGGTGTGAAGGCTTGCCGTCGAGCCGTTAGAGTGAGTCGAGCTAGACTTTCTCTGGGCCAAAGCAGGGAGAACTGCTCTGAAAACCTCGTCCTGTTCTTTGCGTATGACCCTTTCATGCCACTCGGCGAACTCGAGATCCGCTCTGAGAGTAGCCTCGCCTTCAACAGGGCGTCGGTTAGGAACAAGTGGAGGCAAACCAGGCACGGGCTTCATCAAATCAGGAGATCGACGAATAGGAAGAGTTGGACGAAAGTAGTCAGCGTTAGATGGTGGAGCTGCGCGAGATGAGTGAATGGGCCTGCGAGGTGGTTGAGGGAACTGGCTGATTATCTCGGGAACAGAGAGTTTTCGACCACGAGGATGATGTACAGTGGCATTCTGGTACCCGTCCGAGACAGTGATGTCGACGACTCGTGGTCCGTAATCGTCGAAAGTTCTGGTGGCGCGATAACCGCGGCATCTGAAGTCGTCGTCTCCTCGAGCTGGTACAGATGAAGCTCGTTTAACTTTCTTTTCTTTACGGGCTCTCTTCTTGTCAGGAACAGGGGATTGCGGTCGATGAACTTCAGGCACAGCAGAGTTGGATCTACGGTGGCATGTAAGCAAAAAAGGATTGTCGGGAGTGTAGCTTGATCTCTACCTCAACGATCCAACACGGTCGCGTAATCTACGTAGGTGTGCGGGCAGTTGCATAGTTGATGGAGTCGGTAGAGAGGTTTCGCTGAAGGGTAAGACGGTGGAGCAGATGAGCAGCGAGGGACAAAAAAAGAGAGGGTTCAGGGTTCTCTGCCTAAATACCCTCGAGGCCATAAACACCTCCCAAAGTGCTCAGAAACAATTCAGAAGAAAATCAGCCAAACTAGCCACAAGGCAATCCTTGAAAATCAGAGGCGTAACCAATCGCTTCGAGATGTGGGCCAACTAAGCAGCATTCAAAAGGGCATTTACCATTTGAGGAAACTCTCGAAACAGGCCAAGTTACGAGTTCGGAGGTAAAAACCGGTTTGGGAGAGGCCACTCAACGCTTTGATGCCGCCTGACGACAAAATTAAGGGTACAAACAAAATTGTGTGGCAAGGTACAATGCGCCGTCATAAAAGACCTGTGATGACAAAGCAAGATAAAGAAACCAATTCAGGTAGCCAAATGAGCAGATACCAATTACGGGCCAGATTCGTTGAGTTGGTTGGAAAGACAAAGCAACCGTGGTGGCATCGCCAGGGCACGGCAAACACGACATTAAGTTCCCACACTTTCTATGAAGCTCCGATTTTGTAATCCATGTTGCGAAGTATTCAAGTTGCTCTATTCCCAGATATTCAAACCCATGTATTCCTCAGAATTACTCTTACTGTCGGTTGAAAAGGGTGATATTTGATGTCGAACTACAAGCATAGCCACATCGTCGGACTTGGCCGAGATGCAAATCAGCGCCCTAGCAGCCATATCGAACTTGCGCAAGAACGGCCATGCAGTCCGCTATGCCTGACCCAAGGTCTCCTGTATCATCCTTTTCTCATATTAGAGGCCAAAATTTTCTCGTTACAGGAGGAAATTTCACCACAACATCCAATCAAACAATCCAAAACTTTGTTAACTCAGATAACCCGACTCAGAGCATGAAGACCTGCTGTTGAAAGTTAGTACCGTCGTAAAAGCAGACCGCAGTCTTCCTCACCTCCATTATTCCAGTTGCAGCAATGCATGATTCCTCGGAGAGAGACCTTCCTCCGAGTTGTCACCCAAAAACTCGATTAAAGGTCATCGAGACTATTATCGCCTGGATCGAAGACGCCGACCCTCTGGTTGATATTCTATGGCTTCATGCACCGTTTGGCTATGGAAAGTCTGCCGTCATGCAGACGGCTATTGGCATTCTTATATTTTTTGGTCTGCGTCATTTATTCGCTGGTGCTTTTTTCTTCGGGCGCAACAAACCAGGGCGTGACTTGGCTCGCTATCTCTTTCCAACCATAGCGTACCAGATTGCAATAAATGTACCTGGTATGCGGGAACTTATTGACCATGCGATGGTGTTAGATCCTACTCTTCCATCAAAAACCATGGAAATTCAACTTTGTTCCATCATCATTAAGCCCTTCAGACAATGTGCCGTTGGACCGTACCACACCCCCACCGTATTCATTGACGGCTTAGATGAATGTGAAACACCTTCTTCACAGCGCTCTCTCTTGAGGCTCATCTCAACTTCTTTATCAAATCATCATTTTCCTCTTCGTTTCATTATTGCGAGTAGGCCTGACACCCATCTCGTTGATGGTTTCAGCCCGGGAACCAACGCTGGCTCTGTCTCAGCGACTGGAACTCGACAACAATTTCCAAACCCGAATAGACATGAAGAAGTACATGCAATCCGGTTTTGATTAAATCTATCAAGATCATTCATACGTTATGGCCAATGTCGATCTGCCATGGCCAAGCCCTGCGATACTCAATCAACTTATCGATGCAGCCTCAGGACAATACCTTTATCTATCCACAATTTTGCTCTTTGTTGGATCGGATAATCGCAACCCGTTAGAATAAACTGCATGTGATCACGTCAATGAGTTCACTTCGAGCGGTCGCATTCCATCCCAGGATCAAATATATTCCCAGATTCTCAATGTCTTCCCTAGTCGTGCGACACTCCCCCGCGTTCTATCGATGATTCTTGAACTCGGCGACTCCACCCAGGTCACCATTGCGTCAATCGCAGACTTCCTGGGCCTCAAGATTGCCGACGTTCAACCTTGAACCACCTCATCACGTTTTTGGACTCTGCAGTTCATCACCTCGTTATTCGATAGGTCATAGGTTTTGTCCCATTGGATATCTACAAATGCCTTGCGGGAGTGTGGAATACCCAACCAGACGAATGGCATTGCTGAATCAGCCCCAAAGATCATGCACAGATCATGGTTTACGTTGTGGGTACTGTACGCAATGCGCTTCTCGACCCGAAAGCGGCAAGGGCTGCCGGGTGAGCAGCTTGATTGAGGCACCTTCCAGATGCTAAATGTCTGCCTTTACATCACAGTTGGTCAAATATACACCTGATAAAACGCAAAAGAGAGTTTTCTGGCAGGATCTCAACCCCGTAATCCAATGGCGGGAACATTCGTCAAGGGCATCGTTCAACAAAGACCTTCTCCTGATTCTGTTGAACCTACATTACTTGTCAACACGTTTCCATCAATCAACAACGAACAACACCATGAAGAGATTTTTCCAATGGCTGCCCAACCACGACGCATTAAATACTCTGCCCGTTTCTTTCGCCCAAGGGGTACCCATGTCAGTATAAGTGTTCGAGATCTACGGACTTCTCTAACAATTAATCTCTGTATTGCAGAAAAGGAACCCTCGCTACCCTAAACTCGAAACGTGGATTAAAGCAATGGTTGCTGCCTCGGACTCCCAGCAATACCTTTCTCAATGACGGGCGGAAATGAGTTATAACGATGCAGTGGCGAAGAAGAGAGCGGACAAAGGAATGGCATAGAGCATATTGGAAAGGACAAACTGAAAATACAAACAACATGATACTTACTTGGCTACATTACTTGGATCGTTCTATTCTTCTAAAACGTCGTTGACAAGTCGTTTCTAACACTTTGAGATTCGTGAATGAGGTTCAGAATAAAATGGAGGATGTGAATGGGATGGTGGAGTGAAAGGATGAGGGGTATAGTACAATGCTTGATCAAAAGAAGTTGAAGAATGGCAACAAGGGAATCGTATTAGCGAACAAATGGAGAATGTGGAAAGGAGAAACATGAAAAGGGAGACTAGGACAGCCTCAGAACGATTATCCAAATGCTGAATGAAATCCATAAATATGAAAATGCGAATGGACAAATCAATGATGCATGAAAGAAAGAAACATAACTGAGGGAATAATAAAGGTGAGGTGATAGTGTTGGGTGTGAAGGTCACAAAACGGGCCGAAGGCATAACGAGAAATGGATTGAGTGTTAATGATGACGAGTGGATGATGGATGAAGCATAGCAAGCACGACAACAAAACCAGATAACAGAGCAAACAAAATAGATCAGGTTTAAATCAATCCTCGAAAGCACCAGTAAAGACATCCAAAGTCGCGTTCTTCAACGCGGAAGCAGCAGCCTTGACATCCTTCGCCAATCGCGACTTCTCCCTGGTCCAGATGGCCCGCACCTCCTCTTCACGAGGGTCAGATGCGGCACCGTCAGCAGGAGTGACACCAAGCCCACGAAGGACTTCGTCATTCCAGACACCGTCGACGAGTCTGACCTCGCCAACAGCGCCTGCACCATTTTTGGACAGGCCACCTCCGAAAGAGACAGAGCGGCCCATTGCCCGTTTAGGCTTCGAAGGACCTGCGGATGCGGAGAGGGAAGAAGAGAGCGAAAGGATTCCGACGCCTTCAAGGACACCCAGCACGTCGCCAAACTCACTGCGTGAGATGGATTCGAATAGACCACCCTCCGAACGTGAGAGTACGGCACTATAGTAGTTGTGAAGCATGTTGGTGTCGATCCCAACAGCTAGAGATGCCGGCATCGTCAATGAACGCTTGACAGGCGAGGCAGTTAGCTTCTTGGGCGATGCAGAAGGGGAAGAAGAGAGGGGCAATCCTGTTTCACGCCGCTTTGAGGCCAGAAGGATGGCGAGTAGAACAACGCGGGCTTGGAGGCCAAGGTTCTGGATTTTAGATACAGTCTCACTGTTGCTAATACCCGATGAAGAGCCAGCGGAGGACTTCATCGAAGCAGCAGCAGGCGTATAGGCCTTGAGAGCAGCAAGTACGTGTTGGGGCGTGACTATTGGTGAAGGTGCGTCCAGTGGGTTAGGAGCCGACTTCTTGGCCGAAGAGCCGACGGCCAAATCGATAGCACCACGTAGAACTTCGAAAAGACTACGAACATCTCCCGTGAGGGCAGCAACTTTCTTTGTCAAAAGCATTTGGGTGGGTTTCGGAAGGAACTTCTGAACTTTGGTGGAGATCTCGGGCGCATCCTCTGAGGCGGAGATAGCCTCTAAGCGAGATTGGAGAATGACTTGAAGTTGACCAGGCGTGTAAGGAGCAAAGTGCACGGTTTGAACATTATGGAATGTGAATGAAGCATTGGAAGATGAGGTGAGTGTATGGGTGTTTGCGATTCCTATTAGGCGTAAGTTTGATGGAAGCGCATCTGTAAGCGTGAAGATTGATGCCGCCGATTGCTCATTTGCCGTGATGTGATCCAACTCATCAAGAATGAGAAGACTAGGAGAGAAAATTGTTTAGTTTGATCGATAATAGCACGACGAAAAAGTTTATACCATTTCGCGTCCAAGCTGCTTAGTACTGAGTGAACTGCTTCACGACCTTTGTGCTTTTTTGAGGAAGTGCGCTTTTTAGACGCGTCGCCGAAGTCTTCAATCATTCTTTCCCACAGTGCATCCACACTCTTTAGGGCCATGCAGTTTATCGACACGACCCTGACTTGGCTCGGATGTTCGGAGGAAAGTTGGCGAATGATCGTATTAACGAGAGCAGTCTTCCCAGTTCCTGGAGAGCCTGAGATGAACATGGTTGACTGAGCGTTGTCATCGGCCATAGCGGAGCCGTCGATGAACGGCCCCAGGAAATTCATAATAGTAGCATGCTCGACATCGCGTCCAGCCATTTGAGCTTGAGCATTATTGCAAGTAGAACGAAGCAAAGCACGAATTCGAGAATGAAGAGGCACCAAAGCATTTGGTGGCGTGGGTGGCGGCGTCGAAATAGACAACGCCGCGACCGCTGCCGTAGGCGTGGCAGGAGGGATGGAAGCCATAGACACTGAGCGTTGTATCGCTGAAGACAGATTGATTAGAATCACGATCCATTAAGAAACCGCAACTGAACATTTACCGGTACGAATGCGACTCGGCGTGATAATTTCAGTGCTGGTCCGCCTAAGCGACCTCGTCCGGCGTGGAGGTGTAATATCCCCCATGATCGAGCCCTCTCGCGAAGGAGGTATGTTCTCTTTGTTACTGGCGTCGTCCTCCAGTGTAAGAGAAGTCCTGGCTCTCTTTGGATTTGGGGTACTCTCAGGTGTCAGAAGCTGTTCGCAGACGACGTGACCGTTGGTCGCTGTGGACGACAATGAAGACTCATGGTGGCCACGCTTTCCAAGAACTGTTCCTCGACGTGTCTGCATCGTTGTTGGCGACCTTGACGAAGAAACTAAGGATGAGGACGACGACGAACGTGAAACGAAGAACAAGGAGACCCGAGGTCCCAGTCGCGCTGGTATTATTCTCCGCTGTTCAAACTCCGCCATCATATATCATCAAAACGAGGCAAGACGCGTCAACGCGTCGCGTTCTCTCACGTGTACGCGTTTCATCGTGACATTTGCTTTTTTTAGACTCGCGACGCGTCGCGTATAGAGCTGCAAAATGGGCCAACTAAACAAACTCGAAAAATGATAAAGGCTGTTCAAATGACACGTCTCGCTTGAGCCGTCTAAAGCTCAAATCTATTTAATACAATGTTAGTGGATGTTAATGATCGTAACTTGCGGAAGGCCAGTGGATGCGCCAAAACCTGATGGGTTCACCATGGTACTACGGAACTTATTAACACTAAAATCAAAGGTTGATACATAATATACAGAAATTGATCCTACTTGCAGTGTAACCGTGCATCTAATATATGTCGTCTTCTGGCTAACTTAGAAAAGATCAACACACAAGCTAAATCCTATTTGAAGGTCCACATCGCGACTGGTGATGAAACCAAGTCAACCTTCTCAACCAGCTGCACCTCTTTCTCGTTCATCTCAAGATCGATACCGGCTGCCCTCGCCTTGGCAGCTTTCTCAGCCTTCTTCGTAGCTTTTTTCGCTTCCTTGTCCAATCTCTTCATTTTCTGTTCTTCCGTTTCATCCTTTGAACGCACGTCACCGCAAGGACCAGTACCGAAGATCTTGCGCGTCTGAGCTCCGAAAAGTATGACACTGGAAAGCCACTCTGGTAGGACGTGGAATACGTAAAATGCGGCCTTACCACTGGAGGTATTTGTTCGAACAGGATCGCTGAGCGATGTTACTCGCAATGGCATGACAATAAGACGATAGACGGAAATGATGGTCTACAGGTTCCAAGGTAAGTCCTTCCATCGTCTCGATTTGAAATATGATCACTCACAATTAAAGCGACTAGAACGGACGCCACGACCACGCCGCGGATGCTTATCCGCTCCAATTTCCGTTTGCCCCATAGAACACTTGTAAACAAAGATACAGCCAGGAGAATGCCGATTGCGCTACTGGCCAATCTAAACGCAGTGAAATACCGTCAGTGACCTCTGCGTCCTATTTAGACTTGCGATTCAACAGACCTCAGCTCATACACCCTATCTGCCCAGTACTGCTGCTGCAGCGTCCGATAGAAGGCGCTATTCGCAATAACACAGGGAATCATGGAAGCCAGATACAACATCCCTAGAATTCCGGACAGCCTCCTCATCCTGAACCTTGTACGGGGCATATCGTTAGTTCCATCCACAGGTGGCGACACAACATATTCCTTCGTTTTAGCAGCAGGACTCTCGGGAAACCTCTTAAAGCCGTATGTAGGATTGACGAGTAGACATCTCACAATCGCTACAAGATCGTTGGCGATCCCAATACTGCCCATTGCGAAGGAGATTTGCATGTAATCGAGAAGACCAGACTCCTGACGGCTTTTCTCGTTGCGTGATTGCCAGGCCCGAAGACCGAAGATGGCACATCTATACAATTAGCAGAACATCGTAAGCAACGAAACAAGAGGACTATGATAGACTGACCTCTCCACAACAAACGACAGTGTGCCAATGAGTAACGTTGTTCTGGAACGTCGACCGCACATTCGATAAACCATCAACGGGATGAGAAGTCCATAGAGTGCCGAAAACACAATTGAGGGAGCAAAGTCTATCGTCAGTGGGGTGCCACCAACGGGCGCAGGAAATGACACCATGGCACAGGAAGAGCGCGACGAGGATGAGGGAGAGCAAGAGAAAGCCGTCATAGCTTCAAGAAACCAACCCTGGTGAAGTATTCAGCATTTAGAGTTCTGTCAATGAGAGTCCATGTCAATCGGTGGAATCAAGAAGGCCGGTGACCTGCCGCATCACTGCAGTAAGTACTGCGCATTGGATATTGGATTCCCACCTCCTAAAACTCGAGCTTGGCCAAAACAGTTTACAGCAGACGTCGAAGATAAAGCACAGCCATGCTCCAAAATATTGACTTGGTTAATTGGAAACCCCAAATGCTCGAGCTCGTGGTGGTAAGAATCACGTCCAAAATTGGGAGGTGTAAAGTGATACTTGATCACGGTTGTGGCAAAGCGCAGTACAGACGAGTGGTTTGCACCCTTTGGCTGGACGCTCGTGGTTTCGTGGTGAAATATCATTATCTAATTCCATAAGTGTGAAGATATTATAGCGTCATTGACCCCATCTTGGAGCATAGATGTTCATGACCGTTGGTTAGATACAAACGCCTACATTGTAAAAAATCACTGCAAGTTTGGAGGATTAGAGGCTATCCATCTAAAACGGAAAATGACTAGTCATGAAGACTTTGGTATTTCTCGTACCAACAGCTCATGCTCTTTCTTTTCGACTAGGACTTGCTCTGAGGAGCACTGTAGACGACGCTCTGGCTTCTCAATCAATTCAATATCTCCACTTAAAGTTTCTCTTTTCGCTGCCTTCTTCGCTGCCTTCTTCCCCCACCTCCTGAGCCTCTTCTTCTTCTCTTCCTCCGTCTCATCCCGCCAGCGCAAATCGCCAAAAGGTCCCGTGCCAAACGTTTTGCGTACATCAATGCTGAACAATATGACACTTGCTAGCCATTCAGGTAGGATATGCAAAAGGTAGAAAGTTGCCTTCCCTCCTGAAGTGTTGGTGTGGATGGGGTCAGCCAGGGAGCTTTCCCGCAGGGGCATGACAGCCAGACGATAAATGGAGACCACATTCTTAAAAAAAAGTGAGATCAGAACGGCAGGTGTCTTGACACAGAAACCACTCACAATAAGGACAACAACAGTGGTAATAACCCTGACACCACGCATGCTGACTCTGTCCAACTTTCTTCTACCCCAAGCAACACTCGCCAGAAGGCCAATGGTCAGCAAGATACAAACACCGCTGCTGACGATTCTACAGGTGTCGTTAGCTCGAGAAGTATAACGTACAACTTTCAGCCAAGTGTACCGTAACTTGTAGATGTTATCTGCCTTCATCTGATCATGTATGGCCCTGTGGAAATGTGAGTTCGCAACGCTTCCAGGAATATTCGAGGCCAAAAAAGCCAATCCATAGAAGTCCGTGAATCTCCTTATCCAGAATCTCTGGGTCGGCATATCCTCATGTACACCCTCGATAGGTGGTTCCATCATGCATTCCTTTGTCCCCGCGGCAGGGCATTCGTGAAACCGTGCCGAGCCATAGGTAGGGTTGACCAGAAGACAGCGCACAATGTTAACCAAATCGGTGGCGATGGCGATACTTCCTAGTGCAAATGAAACTTGCATATAATCGATTAAGCCGTTGGAGAGTATGCTTCTTTCGCCATTAGCGTGTGCTGCACGTAGGGAGAAAACAGCAATTCTAGAGACATAGAACAAAGTTCGACTCAGTCAATAGGATTATAACCAGAGTGAAGCCACATGTACTCACCTTTCAACTCCGAACAACAGCGTGCCAATGAATAGAATTGTTCTTGACCGTCTATGAAATAAACGGTATGCTTCGAGTGGTATAAGGAGTCCATACAGCACTGCGAACAAGATTGAAGGTGCAAAATCTACTGGTCGAGGTATTCCACCAACGGGTACGGGGAAAGAAACCATAACAGGAAAAGGAGAGGTTGTTTGTCACAATGTATGTTAAACCGTAATTCCTGAGATAGTAGTAAAGGTTTTGGGAATAAGGAGGCAGCTACCTTTATAGCATGTATGCAGCGATACATTTAGACCGCCACCGAGCCGGACTCATAACAAATCGAGTTTGCGAGCTCGACTGCGCATCATATACAACATAGAAGGCAGAATTCGGCACTGAGTAAAGTTGGCTAGCTCTGTAAAAAAAAATTTAAAAAAATACTTCTGTGGTGGCAAATGAACCTCATCAAGCCAAGAGGCATCCACGGTCTGTTTCAGTGAACTGCGGATAGAAGGTTCAACAATGGTGAAGTCTTGAGGAGCTGATTAGCACAAAACAAAATGCAGAGAAAACACTTCGCTTTGTGTTCGACATATTTTTGTTCGGAACTTTTTCCCTCATAATCATGAGAGGGAAATTTTGAAAGAAACTTTCAGTTCCTTAATAGAAGAAGTGGGTGGATTCTTGAAGAGGAGATCTGTCAGATGGCCAATTAAAGCCTCGAGTGCAAAGAAATGGTATCAAAGCATAGCTTTAGGTTCGTGAGTTTACACGACAAAATGAGAAGCCAAGTCTTCCACAACGGACCTCTCACACCACATGTTCGTTTGCGCAGCAGGAGTCAATTGGGAAGCAGCAGTGTAGATTGGTCTATCAGTACGGGTGACACCCTAGACCTGCGCTTAGAAAGCGAGCAGAAGTCTCTTTCTTTGGGCGTAAATACCCATTGCCAGTGGTTCTAAGTTCTGGAACTTTTAGGCCTGTATTTGATGGTGGAATAACAAGTCGCAATTTCGCGAATCGCGATCACTAGCGGGCTTCGAAATCAAAGGGATCAACGGATCAACGGCTAGTAGTCCAGTATTCTTAGACTTGCTAGTCGCAAGGCTCAGCAAGCGTTGTGTGCTAGGATAAGAGAGGAAAATGTACATAACGCTGGTCGAGAGTCCTTAATGTCCCAGAGATATCTGGGTATGAGGTTGTGCTGAGATTCATCATTTATATAAATTAGAACTTGAGATTAAGTACTAGGCCACAAACGTTGTTAATTTTCGAAGGATCCAGCTTTAAACATTAGGATATTATGTTTCAAGAAATTACAGTATGAGGGTATTTTTGCCTATAAGAGGATTGACGATCATGAAGCTCCTTTTACCTCCCGTATCAATGACGAGTTGTCTTGCTTCTCTACGAGGCCTTTCTCTGACGAGCTCTCCATTCCTTCCTCTCTTTTCTCAGAAAGTTCAATATCTCCCCTCGAGTTGCCAGCTTTGGCTGCTTTCTTTGCCGCTTTCTTCTCCCACCTCTTGAGCCTTTTCTTCTTCTCTTTCTCTGTCTCGTCATGTCCACGCCAATCTCCAAAAGGGCCTGTGCCGAACGTTTTACGTACATTGATGCCAAATAATGTTGCAGTCGCTAGCCATTCGGGGAGAACATGTAAGAGATAGAAGGCTGCCTTGCCTCCTGGGGTGTTGAGGCGGATTGGATCTGTTAGTGAGTTCTCTCGCAGAGGCATGACGGCCAAACGGTACACGGCAATAACATTCTGGGAATTGAGTTAGGTCATCATATAAAAGATTCGGGCAAACAAATCACTTACAACGAGTAGGATAACAGTCGTGATGACTTTGACGCCACGCAGACTGATTCTGTGAAGGTTCATTTTGCCCCAGACGACACTCGCCAAGAGGCCGATAGTGAGCACGATGCAAACGCTACTGCTGACGACTCTAAATATGTTGTTAGCTCAAGAACTAATTATCAGTTACCGTTTAGCCAGACGCACCGTAGTTTATAGATGTTATCCGCCTCCTTTTGACTATCGATAGCTTTATGGAAATGAGTGTTCGCGATGATTCCGGGTACAGTTGATGCCAAAAAGGCCAATCCATAGAAGTCCGTGAACCTCCTAATCCAAAATCTCTGTTTCGGCATGTCCTCATGTACACCCTCCACAGGCGGTTCCATCATGCACTCTTTCGTACGTGCGGCAGCACACTCTTCAAACCGGGCAGGACCATAGGTAGGATTGACAAGAAGACAGCGTACAATGTTGACTAAATCACTGGCAATACCGATGCTCCCCAGTGCAAAGGATGCTTGCATGTAGTCAATCAAGCCATTGGAGAACCTGCGTTTCTCGTTGCGTGATTGAGCGGCGCGTAAGGAGAAGATAACGATTCTAGAAGTGGAGGACAAATGTTCGATTGAGTTGACCAAAAACAAAGGGGTAACAACTCACCTTTCAATGGCAAACGCCACCGTACCAATGAGCAAAGTTGTTCTTGATCGTCGATGGAACAAACGGTAGGCTTCCAGGGGTATAAGTAGCCCATACAACACTGCGAACAACACCGAAGGCGCAAAATCTACTGGCAGAGGTGTCCCGCCCACTGGTGCGGGAAAAGAAACCATGGTGGAAGGAGGGGAAGTCACCGTCAAAGGTTATATAAGAGTCATGAATATGAACGCAGCCACAGTCAAGGCCACCCTTATATCATGACAATCATGCATCATGCTGGTAGGCATCATAATTGGAATTTTGGCCCAGTAAAAACACCGAACATAGGCTCGCTAAATTAGGCTCCGCGACCCTGACTGCGCACCACAACATGCAGTGGAAATGCGGGTGGAAAGCACAAATTCGAGAAGTTGGCTGCGCATGATAGCGTAGCTTCTTCTGGTTGGGGACCGAAGAAAGGATGATTGCGCTCTACAGATGAACACAGCCTTAGACTGGCAGTTTTTGCCGACACCCACGGTGTTGAACTGAACTGCGGATGGAAACCTATACGGTAGGGAGGTGACTTGTGAAAACGAATACGGCGCATTGAACAGCGAATCATATTGTAGTCATACGACGTCCAGAAGCTCTGAACAACGCTGTCAGACCCCCCTTGATGTCTCTGCACGAGACATGAGATGAAAGATCAAGTCCGAAAGCCATCTTTGGCGACTCGAGTAAGGAGATATATTATACATGCATAATTGTACGTATCACATCTATATCATAAATTAAGAAGCCAAGTATCCACCGCCGCCATCTTAGTCGCGCAGCATAGACCTATTCAACATGACCCTTGGGAAGCACTGGCAGTACAGTACACGGGTGCCTCAATACAGCATAACATCCTCCACATTCCCTCGATCTGCACCAAGACGAAGAGCAATGATCTGCGAACTCAAGCTTGAATAGCCATTGCCAATAAACACAGCCGCTCGCCTCCCAATCTCCTCATCTAAACAAACTTCCCAATCACGTTCGCATTTCTGAATAGGGATATCGCTACTTTGAGTGATGGCCTGCATCGGACCTCCAGTCCAACCTGCTCGAGCCGTTTGAGCGGGGTCTTTGAGTTTAGTAACAAGATCATTATACTGGCGCTCATCCATTGCATCGTGAAGTATGTGTAGTCTGTGAATGTGTGGATTTCGGCGGGCTTGAACTGTGATGGCTTCGAAAATGCGGTCCAAAGAAGGGTAACAGTGCTGGACGACAGAAACGGGGTCGGTTCGGTTAAAAGGCGGTCCTAGAATGGACGGAAGGAGAATCGGTAGAGATGCCCAGGTCGTAAAGCCTAACTGCTTCCTTGCTAAACCTGGACAGTGCCCTTCAAAGTCTCCTCTCCGTAAATGAAGGGCCATGTAAGGCTCGCCGCCCCTTGCGGGCAGTAAACCCAGTTTGCGTTGAGTTCGATCGGCGATATACTTGATCGGAAGTGACCATTCGAAGTGCTTCTTGAGATACTCCTGAAATGAGCCCCAGATGTTGGAGAAATCCGGAGACGCTAGAAAGCTACATGTGGAGAATCAGCGAGCCATTCGTTCAGTAGCACAACTACACATTATAAGATAACCTACTCCCAGGTCATTATCCAGTCGTCCACGACGATACATCTTTCTCCCCCTCGCAGTACTTGTTTGGCATGATTCCATTGGGATCTTGAGTTTGTGGCGAGCTTGATGTGAACAACATCTCTCCATGAACATACTTTATGAAAATGCGCCTCATTTATGCTCCCTGCCGTAGGTCCAGCGAGGAAGGCAGATAATGGAACCTGCTCATTATTTCGTGGCAGCCAAGATAAGGGTTGATAAACGTAGATTCTGTTGCTTTCCAAAGCTAGATGATGGTACAACAGAACTTCTTGTGCCTTTAGTTAATTAGCGAGGCGATGTTCCGACGACAGGAATTAAAGCTCACCTGGTTATTGAACCCGATCCCGTTCAGCTGCTTAAATTTCACATATCGATTACCAGTTGTGAGAGCCACTTCTGCCGATTGCTCCGCCTCTGAGTTAAAATGTAGGTCATACATCATATTCCTCGAAGGTCTTCGTGACCAGAAAAAAACGAGACCAGTCAAGGTGATGATGGCAGAGCCCAAACATATGCGAAATAATTTTGGGCTATAGTTTAACGAGAGCATCTAAATGTCAAGAGTGATAGTGGGAGCAAGACACAAAAAAAAAAGCTGCGCTGCTTGATGGCCAACTAAAAACCCATTGATGAGAGTGACTGTGGCGACCCCATCTTCTCTGCAATCGTACATTGTGAATCTGACGACACGTTTCATCAGTAGTCGGCTACAAGAGCTTCGTATAGCCTCCAAAATGGTCATAGCAGGGTCATAGAACTTGATAGAAGCCAACCAAAGAGTTCAGATGGGCCAACTATCCAAAATTTCGAAGACGAGCTCAAGTTCCAAGTTTCTGTTCTAAACCTTTGTTTGGTCGAAAGGGTAGGAACAAACAATGAGGCGCGTCGAGTCGCGACGCTCACACTTCCTCGTGCTTCCTCAGGTCTACGACATGAATTTCTTGGCTGCGTCTCGGCTGATAACTCGAACTCCATGCAAGAAGGAAGCTCAGCGGAATCTTGGTCAAAGGTTCAATTCAACCAACCTTGCGGATCTAGGACTCTCTATGAAACGCGCAGGTCGACCTGCAAAAAGTTCGGCACCTAAAGAACAAAAACCAAAGCTCATCCCAAATCGGAGAATTTCCAAACAGGCAAAAGAACTGGCGTTACAAGGAGAGATGAAAGGTCTTCGTAACTCGAAGAGAGGCCCCAAAATCGTCCCCACACCTGAAGTTACGGGTTGGGAGCTACCAGACATTGAAAAATGGCGGCTGTATTTTCCAATTGAAAAGGTGGCTTCTCGACGGGCAAACATACGCAATCCGGATACGGCTCAAATGCTTGCAGAAGCTTTCGTCCCCAGTGGCTCCAGAGACAAAATTATCATAGACGTTTTACCAGGTCCTTTACATTTGCCATCTTTGCTCTTCAAATGGCTGACAGACTATCTTCGCTTTTAGGCCCTGGACAGCTTACAAGAGCTCTCTTGAAACTTCCAAAATGTAGAATCAAGAAAATAATTGTGCTAGAACCAGCGAATACGTTCATGCCCTATCTGAAGGCAAGTCGAACGTCCAAGTAATTGTCACAACTTACCAATATATAGGCCAGTCTCTTGAAACTCTTGACCCAAGAGTTACCGTGTATCAATATCACGGGAAAGAATGGGATACATATCGCAAACTCAAAGAATTAGGCGCTTTTGATGACATAGTGACCACAGATTGGAATGACGGTATGGGGCACATCCATTTCTTTTGCGCCGTTATCTCACAGGCTCGTCTATAGTCCATCCCCAGCTTCAATTCCTCATGCACATGCACTCCTCAATAGAAGGAGAGCAATTGCTTTCTCAGCTGCTACGATGTGTGCCAGAACGACAATGGTTTTTTCAGTACGGGCGTGTTCCGCTAAATATCATCCTTCCTGCTCCAGTTTGGGAGGTACCGTTGATTTTTACAAAATAGTTATACATATTCATACTATTCATTCCAGCGAGTTCTTGCGAAGGAGTCTACTCCGATACGCTGCAAACTCGGCGTCATAGCTCAGGCTACCATGGAAATCCAGAACGCCGTGGATCCCCGAAAGTTGCAGCCTTTCGAACACCATTTTCATCCGAAGCCGATGTTGAACTTCGCCGATGCAGCTTTGAAGAAAGGGGCTATACCTCACGTTGCCCTTACGATGACGCCGTGGAAGGACTCGGTAAGGTCTTTTGGGTCTATCAATCTAATCTGCTGACTAAAAATATTATTGTGCAGCCAATTGAACAAGGTGATATGGACATCTGGGACTATGTTATCAGGAGGCTCTTCGTACAAAAGGCCACACCTGTGAAAAAGTGTTTGGAGAGCAAGTTCGTAGTTTTCGTCAATTGCTGTTCCTCGCCCTTGACAAAGCATTTTGTTTTCAGTTCTTTGGGGCCGGGGGCTGCCAATATGATCCCAAAACTCACCGACTCATCCCTTCCCGAAGATTCCATATTAGATTTGACCAAAATTCCTCGAAACTTGGCCGTCCACGATTGGAAGCTTATCGTCGATGCATTCAAGAAATGGCCATTTAGACCATCGGTGAGTTGAAAGAACAAGTACCGATCCCTTCCATGGCTAAATTTTATTTTTCTTAGGAATTAGGCATCAATACTTTTACAGAGCGTCCTAATAACCTCAATAGGTAGCACTTTATTATACCCTCTTAGAAATAGAAATACCCCTTCCAAATTACTCACTCTTACTTGAAGACTTAGTAAATGTACTGGTCTAATTACTGCTAGCCGATCTGATGAAGGCTCGGGTCAGAACATCGAGATAGTCTTTCGCTTCAGGAGGCTCGTATACTGGCCACACATTTTCAGTTTGGCTATATGCGCAGTTTTTACTCCCTCTCGCCTCTGTTTTTCGCCGGTCTAGAGCACGAGCTTTCGGTCCTTCACCCGCGGAAGGGTTCGCGGCCTTATACTAGCCCAGATGTATACGGTCGAGCTTGTGTTTTGGTTGCGGGAGAGTCGTGCAGTAAAAGTATGTACCGGATGAGCTGTTCGGCTTGGAGAATGTACCTCAGTCACTGGTTATATGTTTTTGAATTTGTTCCTTTATCTGTTACTGTTTTACCGCCTGTTCTAGTCACAAGAAAAGTGATATGGCTGATGAGGGTGCTGAAATTCACCATAATAACTTACAATAACAAAATGAATTATGTAGTATATTAGGGGCCTTACCTTAAGCATCGGATATGGCCATGAGCGAGGGGTCATCATCAACCTGTGTTTCCTCCCAGTCTGGGGAGTATTCTCGCTCCTGCCCACCAACACCTTCTTGTGAATCAATAGTGAGCTCAGACATTGATACATCTGTCATCTGCGATTCAAGCTGAGCATCTGATTGAGCATCAACTGGCTGAGGTGTCAAGGCTTTCTTCGGTTTGGGAGGCCCTTTTGATATCATACCAAACAAGGTAGCTTGCTTTGGACCTCCGTCTTTCTTTTCCCTTTCCTTTCCTTTCGTTGACGTTTCTGGAATCATAAAGTCAATACATACTGGACTCGAGAAGATGGAGATTTCACGTACTAGGTTTTCGTGGAGGCTCTGATTCTGCAGCGTCGACTTTGTCGAAAAAGCTCTCGCTTTTACGAATTGTCTTGGCATCTGCTTTGCGTGCGAACGGGTTCTTATCTTTACGAGCGAATGGATTAGCTCCTACAAGGAGTAAGATGGTTAATAACATAAATAGCAGATAATCTTGTATACGACGTACTTTGCTTCGGAGGCGGCATCGGGAAGTCCGAGCTGGGAAAACTGTCTTCTAAGTCAGGCCTCTTGCGTTTTTCTGCAGCGGGAGAGGAATCTACAACCGAATCATCCCAAGACGGAGACTCTTGCGTTGCTGTCCGTTGTGAGGTAGATGCGTTCAGAGAACTGTATTGTGTGCGTTCAATAATAGGCACGGTTACTCTGGCCATCCCAGGACGTTCAATCACAGGAGGCGGCCGACCATCACCCAGTGGATCAACTCGTACTGGATTTGTGGTCCCAGCAAGTTGTCTGAGAGGTGCATCCTGCTTGAGCCACCTTCGTCTCTTGCTTCTGGCAACTATTAGTCTGTCTTCAGCTTCCTCTCGATCTGTCTTGATGGTGATAACTTTCTCCTTGAGACCGGGTTGATGGAAGAAATCCGCGATTTGAGAAACAATATCGAATGTTGGGAGTTGATGAATAAGCTTCGTCAACTCGATGGCACGAGCGTCTCGACCCTCCTTGCATGCGGTATGGATGAGTTTAACAAACTCTTTGTCAATGGCTTTCTCTCGAGACACGATATCATCAGTTGTCAGCTCCTCGTCCAAGTTGTCGAACATGAGCTCGATTTGCATGGTTTCTCGAGCAAGCCTGAATGGAGATCGATATTTTGAAGCATGTCTTTATAACAGCTGCACTTACATTTCTTCCTGGCGAGCACTGCTTCTAAAAGGCATTTGTAATGGTAACTCTTGCAGCAAGGGTCTGGGGAAAGAAGGGTGTTCTTGTCGGCCCTAGTAGAGCAGTTCAGTGATCAGAACTCCAAGATTGTTAGACACTCAACCTTAAGGATCAAACAGATGAAGTTGTCTCCCGTAACACCAACGGGCCAATAGGACTCGTCCTTTCCTTTCCGTCGCTCCAAGAAGTTTGTATCAAGAACTCGCGCCCAGGAGGCGTGATGAGGTATCCGGTATTTCGTCATAATATGAAGGCAGCCTGTGCTGTCATACATTGCGGGAGCCTGTTGACCGGTAAGCCCAGCATCCCGGAGTTGTAGAACCACTAACCCCTTGATCCGTCAGGCCCATCCATTTCAAAGTGTGGCCTTTGGGCACAGGTAAAATATCTCGTTGACGAACGCTGAAATCCTCTTCATTGATCATCGTAAAGTGCAAATTTTGAGACCCTGCAAGGCAACTTGAGCAACGCATCCATACATAAATGTTTAGGCACACCATCGATCGTGGTCGAACCCGCTCGATGCACCACCAAAACCCACTCTGCACTAGTAATCATCGTGACAAACTCTCCGGGCAACGCCATTATCCTCCGCTCCCGGCCAGTACCAGACAAAAATGTCAAGTCGTTCTCGCTCGTAGCAATAACAACGAAACCATATCCATCTAACTCAATGTCCGAAACATTTTTTGGAGTTAAAGCGGCCCCTCCAGCGGCAACACCGAGACATTTCGTCTCTTTTCTAAGTTCATAGTCCCAAGTGCTTGAAGTTGAACTGAATGGCCTATACCGCACTCGAGCAGAATGCTCGTTTTGGGGAGGACACGCAAATACAGCGCCTCTTTCGCCTGTAGCAAGCAAGCAAATTATCAGATCAAACCAATATCCTCAAAGTTTAGGACTGACCAAGGTAGCCTTGATCGTATCTGAAGTTATCTTTGAAATTGTAGCCCCGACGTGTTGACTTATCGAAGCATTCTACAGTGACAAGGTTGGCATCGTCTGTATCAGTGACTTCAATAACCCCAATGAGGTTATGGGCTGAAAAAGTGTGGCATTAACAGCTGTAAATGAGAGAAATTTTTCGTCGTACAGAGATACCGCTTCTTATTCAAGAAAGGGGTGGACCCAGGTTGAAATGGTGGCTGAGCCTTGGTAATACTCACTATTCGGTTGATCAGAAATCCCAACTAGTATCAGGAACACAACTACTGACCCATCTCCTTAACAAAAGGAACTCTCTCCGCTTCTTTAGGTTCAGTGGAATGTGCGCCGTCCATATCGTCTACTATCCACTCATCGTCGAGCGGTAGCATATCATCATCGAGATTTGTATCCGCGTCCATAGTATCGTCGCCATTGGCTGCCCCTAGTTCATCCGCAAAAAAGTCTGCACCAGGTTTGAAGGATACAGCGACAGTTGCAGAGCCCTTCGTTGAGATTGCGGCTTTGACTGGATCTGGGAAATCGTCTGAGATGGGTTTTGTCCACCGGCTGAAAGCACCATCGGTATCAACCCATGCGACAAGATTTTGACGAGGAGAGAATTGAAGACGAGTGATGGCAGAGCCTGGAGTTCCTAGGTGACTGAATCAACTAAGTCATGTTATTTTCGTTGACACAGTGAAGTCACATACCTAGTCACTACCCGCTTCGTTTCAGTTGACCAAATGTAAACTCGCGACTGAGATGCAGAAGCCAAGTAAACGCCGTTGGGCGACACGGCAAGCGCGGTTATTGCGCCTGTGGCATTCTTGTCGGAGAAAGGTGCTGATTTGCTCCAGTCTGAACGGGAAATGGTAATAATCTCTTTCGTAAGAGTTAGCGTAGAGCAGTGAGAACTTGGTCAATAAAGACACACCATGGCCTTTGGTAGCGACAAAGAAATGTTGACCAGAGGTATGCCAAACGACTGAGCAGTCGTAAGTGAATTCAGAGGAGCTGTTAGCAAAAAGGGTTAGTGGGACGAATAGGATGTCGTCACATAACTTACTCTGTGTCTAGCACTTTGGGAATGATGCCGTCCAGAGTCTTCTCTATCCTCGGGGGCTCAGAAATCATATCCCAAACTACGATCTTCCCATCACAGGTGCAAGTGGCCTAACGACCTTTTATGAGTTGATTAATGCAAAAGGAGGTTCACTAAGCGTACGAGATGTGATCCTGAAGGATGCCATGTTGCACTCCTCACACCAGACGAGTAACCTTCGAGACGGGTACTCTTCGAAGTATCCTCCATGTCAACCATCCGTACAAATAGCTCACTGTAAGATTGAAAAATTACTCTTTGCAACGGAGTGAATGAGCTGCGGCCATACGTACTCAGAAGTCACAGCAACCCTCCTGCTTTTGGGGTCAACGGCGATGGATCTTACAGGTACGCCAGCAACTGTTGTCAATGGCGCATCAAACTCATTCGAGTCTCTCAGATATCGTCGTGCTTCTGTGTCTACACTTCCCGAAAACCAATAATCATCCTATAAGCAGTAGGGATGAGCCATGAAACACAACACCCAAACACCAAGCTCATCACTCACAGCCGCAGCCACACAGAGAACAGCATCTTCTGCTTCTGCTGCTGTACTTGGCTCCTGTTCTGCTCCTTCATTTATTTTCCATATTCGCACTATACAATCTTGACCTCCAGTGAACGCGCGCCTGTCCAAGAAATGATTATTGAACTCTCCAGAGGACTGATGTAAACAACTCACTGTCCATCTCTCGAGAACGTTAGACACGTGGCTCCCTTTCCATGAGATGCGGTCACCAGTACCTTGGCCATGTAGGAGAAAAGCGCTCAAAAAATTAGTTAAGTATTGCTGGTGGCCGACTTGATTGAAACAAACAAGCAGAAGAGCGTGACAGTACGCGTTGTCACGCGAATGTGACTCTCACGCTGTCGTGAAATCGGGTTTCTTCAAGTTCCTGTTCACCATGTGGCCTCCTACAAGGACCCCCGGCAGTAGACCAAGAACCTTAGTACAAATCCGGACAGAAATCGAGATTTTTTGGAAATTTGCTAGGTACAAATCCGGACAAAATTTGACGATTTTTCAAAACACCTAGGTACATTGTCCGGACAAAATGCGCGAAGCGAAGAAAATTTTTCAAAATCAGAAAATTTGGGAGCTAAAAATAACCTAGATCCCTCAAATCCGGACAAAAAATGTCGAAAAATCGTGGTCAACCTAGGTACAATCCGGACAAATTGGACCTTGGGCAGTCCGGACAAAACACCCCTTGTCGTGATCTAGGTTCCTGAGGCATTGCCGGGGGTCCTCTCCTACATCCTCATGCTTCAAGTTTTTGTTTTGATAAATTGCCTTGAATTTTTCGACAAAAAGCCAAGCACACCGCGAGGACCGCACTTTACACTGCATCTCATGTTTTCACCTTTCTCTTCTTTTTTTGAACATCATCAACATTGCCACTATGTTGAGATCAACTTCAGAACACTGGCAGATTCGCAGTAGCGGTTTCGAGCTCGACTTCCGAGTTTCTAACCGCCGCTGAACTGACGGATCTGACGGAGGCTTAGCGCTCTTTACCCATACTCTTCTCCTGCAGCCTGCAGCCTGTGTTTGTTCATCTTTTCGAGACGCGTTGACGTCAAGTGCGACGGCAGGTGAATAATACAGCAAGGTCAGAACAGCGATCCTTTCGGTCTAAAGGCACTGACCGATGCGCCTTAGTTGCCTTTTACAGCCTTTACCCGGCGTATTTTCTGTTCCGTTTAGTCGTCATTTTATTCATTAAATGGTGTAGCAACCTGCTCCTTGGGTTTTGCCGCCTCTTTGCCGCACCGAGCACTGAGACCACACAATGTTTAGGGATCTTAGGCCCCCTCGTCGATTAATTAAAGATGACCATGTTCTCGAATCAGGGGTCTGATCTATGTATAGCATCAGCGCTGTATGATCTTCTTTCGTTCTCTGCCGATCTAAGTCCAATTCCTCAAGGTTCCCAATATCTCACATGCAGTCCACCTTTAAGAGCGCAGACCCAGCTTCTGGTTACCCACATCTACTCCCCGACCTCTTCACTAGACTGATATTATGTCCTCGCTACCAGACTATGTCCTAGCCATTCTACTGGCCTCCACATTCGTTTCGTCAATTATCGTCATCTTTGGCTCTATGTGCCTCTCAGTCTCACTTATTCTATGGGCAATCCCTGCATCAATCTTCCTAACACTTGTTCACCATCTCACTACATTTCTCATTCGTGGTCTTCAAAAATCTAACATGCCACGAATATATACCCTCGCATCAATTATTTTCACCTTCGTTATTGCAATCCTGTGGCTAGCTTGCCTAGCCATCTCAGCAACTATCATGGCTCTGCTGTTCTGCGGCCGAGTCCACGCCAAAGACGACCAGCCAAAAGTTGTTCTCGGACTTCTATCGGGTCTCTGCCTCTTAGAGGTGATTTTGATGGCATTCCTTGCGATTCGAGGTGTGCGCGAACGGAAACAAATTCAATACACGGAGAAATGGACCTGGAGAACACCTCAAGGTGGTTTTAGTCAGGCCAATGGCGAGAGGTAAGTCTATCTTCTCGATTGGTAGTCAGGGAGAACGAAGCTGATCGAACTACTTTGCATAGTCTACTAACCTTTGCATCAAAACCGATTCTTCCAATGTTCCGGAAGGCGTAATGGTTTTGACGCCAACACCTCAATCTCAAAACTTCACCTGGGCGATTGTCCAGCATCCATCATCGCATAATCATCATTCGTTTAGTCACTCATTTTTCTTCTATCGTTATTACCGTTACATTATTGACGACGTACTGTACTAATATATATATACTAAGCGCAATACAAATGTACACTACGCAGCGACCTCCATTGCGACGGCGCTAGCACTATCTATTTCTGGGACCGACGCCCCCAACTTGTCTTGCTGCGATAGCCCCAGAGCCACATCATCAGAAACCACAGGTATTCCAGATACAAAAGACTCTGAGAGTGAGCTGACGGTCGTCAGCGCCATATCCAACACAGCTTCAACTCGTTTCTTGAGTGTATCACTTGAGCTATTCACAACCTATAACAGATCCAAAAGTACAAAAGGTTAGCTTTGTTCGCCAGACGAACGCACGTGCCAGTAAAGTGGAAGAAATAGCAACAACGCCAGATCAGATTAGGGTATGCATGTCAGATTAACTTACCAGTGTCACCAAATTGATTTCGGCCTCTGCATGATCCAGCTCGACAAGCAGCGCAGGCTGTCGTCGTTCATCCTCCGGAAGTTCCGCGTCCTCATCGGGCTCTGGCATATGTAGTTCCACTTCGCCAAAGTGCGCTTCAAGAAACATAGCCAGCCGTTGGATCCTCATAACAGAAGATGCTTCGCCTTCAGGATTCGCATGTGGATGAACGTGGCCAGGATCGGAGTGTTCATACGAATGCGAATGCGAGTTAGTTGTCACTAAAACATAGCACGATTCAGTACGAGCTCATTTAAATTCAAGTTATCGACAAAAAGACATACACTTCACAGACGCCGGGCTTTTGTCGATACCAGTGATCAAAGCTAGTGTCGAATCAGCGATCATATCATTGCTCGAGCTGGACTCCCATTCGAGGGTCAACTCGTGTTCGGCGGTCTGCTTGACGTCTACGATGCCCATAACCTATATCATATTCGTACTTAAGAGCCGGTCAGAATATTTTCAAATATAAAGAAGACCCACCCTCATAGTTGGAATGCCATCCTTATCCAAACCTTCTTCCACCGTCCCATACATCCCCTCCAGATGCCAACGAACCAGCGCCCAACCTACTCCAAGAGCTATTTTCTGCCTTTGAGTGACAGTGCACGTTGTTAGGCCTGCGAAATCTCTCAAATCTCTCGGGTCGAGTAAAGTGTAAGAATAATCCTTCGCGACCAACAAACCAGAGAGCACATCACCGGTCTGGGGTGGCTTATCAGCTAGAGCACCAATGGCCTGTCAAGTTGTTAGTACGAGAGCCTGTGGAACTAGAACAATGAACCAGACAGCACCTTTGCCACCCGTTCACCACGGAAAGAAAGTTGTAAAGTTTCAAGGTTCCGTGGCGTATGTATTTTGACATCTTCATTACGTTCCTTGTACCTGGAGTTCATGGCAGCACGGAGACGTCCCATCGCAGTCTGTTCTCCATGAACAAGGACCTAATGAAAGCCAAGATGAAGGTTTGAGTGAATATCTTTAGTATGTGTAACTAACAGAAGAGTTTGAGAGGCTTACAACGTGTTGAGCACCCACTAGCTCTATAAACTCGGAATTCTGCGAAAAGTCGACATGAGCGCTGAAAGAGATGCCTTCAACTGATATCTTTCGCTGTATAGTATTGCCTTTCATTGATGTAAACTCTTCGGGCTCATTGGTGATTTCCTAGACATCGGAAGGGGGGAGAACTTGAGCGTCGGTAACTCACACACGCGCAGAAAGTCAGAAGATGGCGAAATATGTCACATTTGATCCAGGTATATACATGATGGACTGCGATATAAAATCGAAGATATTGACTCACCCTTGCAAGAGTACCTTCAATCGAGTATCCAGTGACGATTAGACCATTTCTCGAGTCCGATGCCCAGAGTTCGAACAGTTCTCGACTCGGCCCGTTGTCCATGAAACCGGGACTAGCTAGCACGACACAAGGAGGTCCTTCGGCAATTTTCTTTTCCCAACCTCTCTGTGGTGGAACATTCGATATGTGCCTGACAATCATACAGCGTCAGTCATAGTAAGAACAAGAATACAAAACATAGACTGACTTGAAGACAAAGGGATTGTCACGTTTTGCGAACCGTGATCGAATGTTTGCGTTCATAGTGTGGATGTAGGTCTGGTAGACAGACATACACTTCCGAGCCAAGCTAGACGCATAGTATATGGGGATGTTGTGCAAGTCCGGATGTTTCTTCCAGTATTCGTCAAGGATTAGCAGCAGTTCTTGAGCACGACCCAGAGCGAACGTCGGTAATAGACAGTGCCCGTTCCTCTTAACAATGGAATGAACCAAATTCGTAAAACGCTGTTCTTTTTCTTCCCGGCCTTCAAGCGTTTGAGTACCGAAGGTACTCTCGACAATGAGGACATCGGGTCGAACAGGTGGAAGTTCTGCCTTGACCAAATGCCGGTCTTCTTCACGAGAGTAGTCTCCTGTATAAAGAATTTTGAGGCCGTAGATATCGATGAGGAACATGCAGGCCCCTAGGACGTGCCCGGCGTGGTAAGGGGTAAATGAAACACCAGGGCAGACCGTGATGAGCTGGTGAACAGAGACAGGTATAATTGCTGCAAGTGACTTCGTCATGTCTAGCGGTGAGAACAGAGCATCCGACGTTGAAGAACTGGGGCGAGCAAATAAGTCATGGCAATGCGAGCTAAAGGACAAATTCATACCTCATCCGAACATAATCCTGCATCATAAACTTATGGACCGCCTTGGTTGGATGGGTCATGTAGACTTTGCCTTTTCCATCTCCAAAATTTGTCTACAGTTACCTCAGTAAGATTTCATTCCGGATAGAGCTAGAAAACGATGACCTTTTCTGTGATGTATGTCAAGGCGGCAGCATGATCTAAATGAAAGCTAGGGTTTGAAAAATCGAGTCTCAGTTCTTATATTCATCCATGATATATGCCAGCAGCTTACTGAGTAATTAAGATTGCGTCAACTGTACTCCAATCCAAATCGTCAATGAAAGGAAGTGAAGCCATTCCACTATGTGCCGGGTGAACACCAGCATCGCAAACTATGGTTTTTCCTCTGTAGTGGAGTACACAGCACGAGCGGCCAACCTCCTGGCCTGCGCCCAGCATTGTTACACTCAATGTTGGTGTGTCCGCCATCTCAAGTGCTCTTGTCGTCGTTGACTCTAGTCTCTTCGTGGCAAAAGACAGCAAGCCGTAGCCGCGATGGCAGTTGTGTATCACGTAAGCAGACGGTGTTGGCAGTTGTTTCTGATCGAGCTTTACAGGATTAATAATGAAATGAAAACTTCTTGGTTTGTCGAAATTCTGCTCGCTTTGCGTACATTTCGCTTGACTCGAAACAAATGGCCAAACAGCACAATATCAAAAAGTTAAAACGAATTTCTCACCGAAAAAATCCAGTGAAGCAAGCAGCCAAAAAGAAAAAACTCTCAGCGGTGAAATCACGAAATCAAGACCTCTGTGAAGAACTTGATCGCGCATTTTATGAAAATAAAAAAATTCAAACGGTATCTCTAATGCTGTCTGTCCATAATCTTCTTGAGTGTAATCACTTAATCACAACAGGTTCATGATGTTTCACATCCTGGACGATCTTTGCGACCGGAGGATAACCGTGTATTCGAACACCTCGATGGCCGGCAGTCGCTAGCCGACGTCCTTGCTGGTCTCCAAGCTCTTTAGTGTAGCAAATCAATGCTACCTGTGATTCTTCACAATCTTCGCAATATTAGGCTATCAATCTCGTCATATTGAGCGCTTGGCTATAAACCGGTGGGTATTGGATATCTCGCCTTGTCGACTTCCATTCCTCTAACATCAATCCATGATTCCAGCGTGTCTAGGCCCGGTCTTCCAATGAAATAGATGGTAGATACACTTAACATGTATCCATGTAGAGGACCGGGACTTTTTGTACCTCAGGTCTGTGATCTCCTAGTATCTATGCAGTAGATCACATGCCGAAATTCCTTGATGGAGTTTGCCACTGGTGTGTTGGTAAAATGGTTCTCTTTCTCTAACCCACCATCTTTATACTCCTCGCAAGGTCGAGATTTTCTTTCCCCTTCGTGGGTTTCTTTCGCTCGTTCATCTTGCCTGATTCGATTTTGTCCGGTGCTCTCTCGACACGCTGGTCTGTCACGATGCCTTCGTTCACGACGATTGCAGAGGCCTACTCTCCTATCCTCAAATACTCAGGAACTTGGTCAACTGGCACCTCAGATGGAGATCCTCAAGCCGACAAGTCAGGCATATTCTTTGGAATTATGTCTTATCAGTAACTCATTTGAGTCCATGATTGCATCTAGGTACAGCCAAGGCTCTTTCATGGTTTCCCAGAAGCAAGGAGCCTCTGTCTCACTCAGCTTTTATGGCACTTCAGTCACCGTTGTTGGTGCCAAAAGGTTCAATCATGGACCTTATCATGCTCGGATCGACAACACGGCGTTCCCGCAGGGTAACGGATCTTCGTCCACCGATCTCTTCAATTCAACGCTCTTCTCAACCCAAGTGGATCTTGGGTTTCACAACTTAACCTTCCTCAATGACGCTGATAAGTTCGTTGACATTGATTACGTGCGTTCATGCGTTGAACTTGCTCGGAGCTATAGCTGACCCTCTCATTACTCAGATCGCCTTTGATACAACCATTGGCCAGGATTCGGAAGAACTCATCGTTAACACTTATCAAGACTCTCATCCATCATTTACTTACACGCCTGCGAATGCGTGGCAGGCCCCAGCAGTGCCCGGTACATTTTTAGCGAGCTCGGGACAGTGAGCGGTCTTTCATCGTTTTTTATCCCGGAGCTTATCTTTGACATGTACCTCAGCGTTACCAGTAATCTTGCAGCAAGCGCTACTTTATCTTTCCAAGTAATTTCATTTTTTTTAAACTTTTGCGTTACCTCTCGACTAATCTCCTCCATTAGGGTTCTTCCAGCTAAAACTTATTGATGATTTCGTTACTTACCCATCCCCTCTGCAGGAAGCGCCGTTGCACTTTACGGACCAATTGGGCCTAATAATACGCAGTCCTTTTCTGTTCGAATCGACAGTGGATCCCCGGCGTTTTACTCGGCGCAAAATACCTTTTCTCGGTCACAGCAGTTACTCTATTTCGCGAGTAATCTTGGGCCTGGTATGCATAATCTGACTGCTCAGCCTCGGAACGCGAACGGCCAATTTGCTATCGATTACGCGAATGTTTACACAACCGCATCGCTGGGCGGGAGGTGCGTATCGCGTCATTAACTTGCATTTGACCATGGAAGTTTACTATGAGGATATATTCAGCTTTATCTCTGAGTCGACTGTGGCTACAGCCTCGAAGTAAATTGTTGTCTTTCTTACGATGGGCATGTTGCTAACCTGGTTGCCACAGTAGCCCCCCGGCTGGACTTCTGGCAGCTCTGGCGGCAACCAGCGCCCTTGCCTTTTTCTCTTTGTTAACTCTACTCTGGCTCTTCTACCGCCGCCGGCGTGACTTACGCGAACGCCGATTGACTCGTATGGCCTTCGACGAGAAGGAGACAAGACCCTCTCCATTCCCTCCTGTATCTCGGTTCAGTCGTGGACAATCGGACAACGACACAGTGTACCAATCTGGCAATATTGACATTGGGTCTTCCACAGCTAATAATGCACCGTCTCTGTATCCCACCTCTGAGGGTGGGAGCTCTGTGCATACTCAGCCCACCGTAACTCGACATATGGCAGTGAGTGATATATCATTTATCGTATCCGTGGTTCCCAGAAGGTTGATCTCTATATATTTTGCTATAGCTGCACAATGGAGCCGACGGGCCCGACGCGAGGATGCCGGAGAAATATCGGTTAAGGATGGCAGAAAGGCAAGAAGTAGGGTCGCATGAAGATCCAGCTGCGCCGCCTCAGTATTCCAGGAACATCTAGAGTTGATGGATGTCGTCCCAGTTATTTCTGCCGGTAGTGTGTTCTTTTTGCCTGTACTTATGTACTAGTAGTGGACTACGACAGTTATTGATTAACTTACCTGACTCATCACTACTTCATGGTCACGCGATCTCATCGCGACGCATTACCCGACGTATATCGTTGTGCTAACTACCTAGGACTGCGCGCTTTCGACAATTATCAACCAACATCTTTTCATAGTTCTTACTTCAGCCATTTCGGTCATCTTAAAATAAGATTAGACTTTGTGGAGGACCAAGGTAAGTTAATTCTTCTTTTGCTTGGCATTGCTTTGAATAGATGTAGTCTTTCCAGCATTTACTCCTAATAGCAATTATAGCCATGCTTTTGTAGTGTGAAATCGATCAGGCCCATCTACCACATATCCAAAGCTTGGCGTCACAACGAGAGAAAAGAACTTTGTTCATTTAAGTATTCTTGCTACTGGTACTTGAGACTCCTGTAGGGCTTGTTTTTGGTTTGCTTAATTCTTAAGTACATGAATGCCTTGATGTAGTATTCCTACTTCGATTTGCTTCAAACGTGTGTGGCTTATCGTCATTTCCGCCACGGTATGCCAGTGGACCATCTAGATTTGTGGTCCGTTGTCACGACACATGTAAAACAAAAAGCAGCAAAATTTTGAACGTAATTTATGGCTAATATTACCGTCAAGAGGTCTGGTGCCAAAGAAACTGTTTACGTCTAGTTCCTTGTCATCGTCAGACAATGTTCTGTGAAAATTATTGAATAATTACTTCTGATCTAGTGTAGCTTGATTTTGGTGCATGACTCTTTTTGGAGGAGCTTGAGTGGCCGAAAGAATGAAAGCAGGTACAGCATATAGTGTATGCTTTAAAACGATTGACATTGAATATGTTTATTTGAAAAATCAAATTCGTATGATTTCTTATATGGACCATTCTGAACTTCATCCACAAACATGAAGCTCTTGATCTCGAATAGGCTCGGCTCGGTCACCTGTGTGTTATCTGCCTTTATTTCTGTTTTACACTTTTTTTTTAAGGGGGGACGTGATCATCTGATGGGCCACCAGCACGACAGCATCATCTGTCTAGAAGCGCCGCATCAAATTGGTCGGGGCCTGATACATCTTGTCTTCTTTCCGTCACAGTCGCACCTGAACGCCGTCCCAGCGCTCGGCCTTACAACTTCTCTTGTAGTGCGACATATGAATGAGTGCTGTATATAACCCTTCTTCTTTGTGCCCGAAAGTCGAGTCTGGTGCTCAAAGCTGAACTTCTTGGATCGTGATGCATATGGATGGTCTCTGGATATATCTCAAGCCGCATGATCCTGTCTCAGCGCTCGTTGGATGACTGTAGTCCTGAGGAATAAATTCCTCTAGAGCCATTACTATAAGTACGCGAAAATAATGTCTCTAAATCTTAGCGTCTGCACAAAGACCCTACAATGTTCTCGGCCACTCTTCTGCTCAGCTTTGCGACTCTTACTCTGGGTCTCTCGACTGGCGACTTGAAAGTCTCAGTCTCAGCTGTACAGCCTGTTGTTAACTCCATCGACGACATTGTCATCTCTGCGGTTGTTACCAACCCCACCAGTCATGATATCAAAGTCTTCGCCAAGAACAACATCCTCGATAGCGCGATCACTCCTTCCTTCCAGGTCAGCAAGGATGGTAAGGACGTTATCTTCACAGGTTTGAGGGTAAGTGCTTTGCATATGACTTCTACCATGTGTGATGTACTTATTCTTGTTGATTTCTTAGGCCACATATAACTTTGACGAACCAAGCCTTTATAAAACAATTCCTGCCGGTGCCTCAGTTGCAGTCAACCACACGGACCTCTCGCCGTTGTTCGACTTTGAGACTCATGGCACAGGGAAATTTGTTTTCAACCCCAACACCATGTTCCAATCTGGCCTAGAAGACAACGCAATCAAGGTCCCCGCCAATCCAATAGACGTCACCGTCAAGAACGACGTGGCTAAGCGTCAACTCCCTGGAATCTCGAACCAGAAGAGAGCTGCCGATACCTCAACTCCTTCGTGCAGCGACAGCGGTCGCTTGCAGGTTCTCACAGACTCGTTGACATATGCTCGTAGCATGGCTGGAGGTGCTGCATCCGACATCAGGGCACACCCAGACAGCACGCAATGGAACAGCTACTTTGGTGGTGATGACCATGATGAGATTTGGTATCGCATGGATACAATTGCAGGTGACCTTGACTCAAGATCAGGAAAGCGAACGTGGGTGACTACAGTTTTTTCTCTCTTTTTTTCTTCTCACCCTGTATCAATAGAATCCACTGCACTGGTGATACAGCCGGAGCATGCGCTCCAAACAGCGGAGTGATCGCCTACACTCTGGTTGTTACCTCGAACGGTGCCATTGTTGGCTCTGATGTGAGTTGAATCAATCTTAAGGATTGTAACTCAGGACTCAAATTTCATTAGATCTACACTTGCGATTACTTCTTCACAAGCACCGGGACAACACCTTCCATTTGCACTAGTAAGCAAATTTTTATCATTGGTCACCTTGGTATTAACTTGGGACAGATGGGTACGATGCCACTCAGTCCAGTCGTGGCGGCGTCATCCTGCACGAGGCAAGTCTCGAGCTAATAGAATCAATATTTGGAGTGCTTACTTTTGTGTAGCTGTCCCATGCCACTGCTGGCACTGCTGATATCTCATACGGTTGCTCTAATACAGCAAAATTAAGTGCAGCAGACAAGAGGAACAACGCTGATAACTACAGAGTAAGGTTTCTTCGACCGTCCTCCTAATTATTTCTGATGATTTTCTAGTGTATGGGTGCCGCCATCTACTACACTTACAACTGCCCGCATTAAATGTTTGTTGGTATTCTACGAACACTGTATAACACTTTATCCACGCCGCAGTTCAATGATATTCCTGCTCTTTTGATTTGACGTTGCTATGTCAATTGCAGTGTTTTTCGCCAGCGACATACTGGAGCAGGTGACTTTGTTGATCTTGAGTCGCCATACGGCGAGATCATTGAGTCATTCATTTTCTCAGCTTGTTAACCAATTTTTTAACGCTGCACAAGCCCACCCGGATGAGTTCCCCTGAGACTTAGGAACTGAAGCAAAGGATATAATCAGCCTCTTGGTTGCGCTCATTACGTCCTGATGAACAAACGGTGAAAGACAGCCGATCATACCTCTTAGTGGGCTTTTCTACACAGTTCGATTATGAACCTGTTACAATGTAATCTCTATCGTTTTTCGCGAAGGTACTAGCTACGAATATGGATTGGAGCCTTTCTCCTTCTCTTATGCAGGTTACTTCATGAAAAATCGACTCCTAAGAAGAACTAGAAGCTAGCGGAGATGTGATCATTTTTGCCTGTAGTCGACGGTGTCTTAACAAATGACAAAAAAATAGTTTCGGGAGTCTAAGTATGAGAATGAATATATTCGTGAATACTAGTACTCAGAGTCGTGATGGTCCCACTAACTAGCTCCTCCGCATGTGAAATTAATATTGCGAGATCTGGAGAGTTTACGAAAAAAAAAAAAAAGTGCGACTAGCGATATACATCATCTCGATCATCATCCAATAAAGTCTTGAGCTTCTTGTTGTAGGTCTTTCCATTGTCATCAGCATAGAGCTTCAGAAGAAGATGAAAGACTGAAGTATAAGTGCGATAAATGTACAGCCTGCCTTTGTCGGGTTTGTTGAATAAAGCACAGCGAGTCACGGACCCCGAGGACAGTAGCGGAGTCTCGCGCCAAAATTCGCAGAAACACCGCTTTGACCTCGACGGTAACAAGCGCCCGTACTCAACGAATCTGAAAGTCTAAGAGCGTTGCGCAGCAACGGATATCCGTCACCATCTTCACAATTCCACATTCAATCCACAACGGGCTTATCTTGGTTCTTGAACTTTATCTGTGATCCCTCATCTTGCCTCGTTCAAGTTCCTCCCCTGGGCTATCTCCAGGCTCAACCAGGTCTGGAGTAAAGCAGTCCTCAGCCAAACTCGGATCCTAAATCGTGGCTTCCAAGTTTTGTGGGTGTCCTCTGAAAATCCAAATTCGCGGCTGATCCAACCCTGAGCTCATCTCTGTTGACGTTTTCAGGCGTGGGTGTTTCATCATTTGTCCCTGCACATATTCTTTAACCATCGCCGTCGTAGTCTCGCAGTTCCCTGGACTTGCGGTGCGCCATTTTACCTCAGACAAAAATCAACAACAAAACGGCATTGTATCACCGACTTTTCACAGCCCCTTTTAGCGGACAAATCAACTTGACGAACTCAACAAACGAACTTTTACGGTTCTTCTTCCGTCTTTGGACTGCGCCTGAGCACTGCTCTCTGAACTCTAAACCTCTCCATTTCTGGGCCCACACCACAACTATTTCCACATATATATAACCCAAACCGTTCTCAACACTGGACTATCATAATCACTCCGCAGACGCCAGCTCGGAATTTCTTCCAATCGTCCTCTTTGCGTTTCTGGCACTGCTATCAATATTTCTAGTCATGGACGGACGTTCTTCACCAACCAATAGCGCTGGTTTGTCACCAGGTCGAATTCGAACACCTCGAACGCCACGAGTATCACACACCGCGAATACCAGAAGCCAGACGCCGCATCGTCATTCACGAAGTCGAAGTCATTCTTATTCTCAAAACCAACCTCAGCAACAACAACAAAGGGATACTCGACCCACACGCACTCGCGGTACACCTCAGCCACAACCCCAACCTCAACCTGAACAACCTCGTGGCAGACTCCATCGGAGCCATCGTGATAGAGACGATCGACCACGACCAAGTACGAGCAACGATCCTCGTGCAACTTCCGTGCCTCCACAACAAACTGCTCCACCCTGGGCATTTACAGCGGGGCCTGTTTCTCAAGCTCCAAGGCAAAGGAGACCCAGTCTATCACACGATAATCGTCATCCTCCACCTGCTCAATCACAAGTTCAAGCAACTGGGTATGCGTCTGACCCTTCATACCGTCGAGAACGCCGAGACAGTTCTTCAGCTCGAGATGGAGGAAGAGAGCGGGACTTTTATAACGACCCTGTCCGCGCCCACCTCCGTCAAGTGGCATCCACTACAATGGATGCTGTGAGCAAGGGATATGTCGATGTTCCGGTTCCAGTACCCAGTGGAAGTCAACCCATGGTGTTAAGGCACAAGATCATTCGGTATCTCGAGCAGACGAAGAAACATACGTTACTTTACAACGAGGGAGTGCCTGAGTTGGTGGGGTGGCGAAAAGTTCCGAAAAATATCAGGAGTATTGCAAAGAAGAATACGGGCGGGGCGAAGGTTGAAATTGCGCCGATGACAACGCTTCAAGGGGCGAGATATATCGCTGAAAACCTCCCCGGTAACACCCCTCACAACTCCGTATCGTTCAACAACGTTACCTCCCCAACGACCTCAGTGTCCGGCGTCACCCCGGCCCAGAAGATCGGGATTCTCAACTTCGCATCAGCAACGAAGCCAGGTGGAGGTTTCTTGAACGGTGCTCGTGCACAAGAAGAATCTATCGCGCGTTCATCATCACTCTACCTATCTCTGACCACACCAACTGCTAGACCCTTCTACGACATTCACAAGAAACTCGAAAAAGATGCCGAACGAGCAAGTACATCCAGAGATAACAATTTCAAGGGTCAACTCAAAGGGATGTACACACATATGATGATCTACTCGCCAAGCGTGGTGCTATTTAAAGACGACGAAGGACAATGGACGAAACCTCTCAGTGTGGAAGTGGTCACCAGCCCAGCTGTTAATGCTGGTGAAGTCCGAAAAGCTTTCGCCGCTCGCGCCGCTGCCAACCCCTCCGCACCCGCTGTATCTTCACAGGAAGTCGAATCACTCATTTTGTCGGTGATGCAGGAACGTATGGCGCGTGTATTGGCTCTCTTTGAAGCCAACTCGATAAGACACGTCGTTTTGGGCTCATTTGGGACAGGCGTATTCCAGAATGATGTAGAAAGTATTGCTGGGATATGGAGGGAGTTCTTGATGGGCTCTCAAGCGAGGTTCAAAGATAGCTTTGATAGTGTGGTATTTGCGATTCCCGATGTGGGGACTGTTGGGAAGTTTGGGAAAGGTTTTGGTTTGAAATAGTCGTGATACACGCAAGTTTAAGTAACGATACTAATGAAGCCTGCTATTTACTTTACGCTCGCTATCTTGTACACTGGTAGACTACTTCCCATGTTCAACGAAATATATTGGACTACTTATGACATTTTTTTTGACATCACGAATTATAGCAGGCCGGAGATTTCCGGTTTGAACTTGGCGTCTGGACCTTCCACAAACGGCCTGCCTGTTTCCAACGTCGAACGTATTTTTTGTTCTTTGTTCCCGAAAGCTTGAAAATCGTGTTTTACTGTCTACTTGAGTCTCCAACCTTCACGACGGCACTGGAAGCCCGGGCTATGCGACCTGTACGACTCCCATTCGACCCTGCTTGACTCAGGCGACATCGACAACACCCCTTTCTTTCTCAGTTCTAGGGAAGGAGAAGAAAGCTGGCCTTCGTGGCAGTTTAGTCGTTTCTGGAAGGTCATGATCTTGATAAACGCAGATTATGGTTTCGACAAAACGCTCTTGGTGCTGGAACACAGAAGAGCTATCAAAAAACCCCTCAGAGATCCCAAGATTAAGATGACCCCCAATGGCATCTCAATCTGGGGAGAGACGTGTCTTGATTTTTTTTACGTTCGGAAATCCGGAAGCTGTTCCAGTCTATGATATCGCTTCGTTGATTGAGAATCGCGATTGGGAGCTCTCGATGTCAATATCGAAACCTCGAAAGTGGCTACTGTAACCATTTGAAAGACTTTGTCTACCCTTTATCGGCGACAGTTCTCGTAGCAGCGAAACTTTCAGTTCAGCACGACAAGCATCTAGAGAAAGAAGCAAATAATTATCAAGCGTTTCCGAGGCACTTTTTCCAGTACTTAAATGGCTACAATATCGTTCCGCCTACTATGAAGGACCAGGACATCCATAGGTCCACTTGTCCCCCGATACTATGGATTCTACGTCCCCAAAGAATTAAAGGAAAAGCAAGAGGATACATCAAGAGTGTGTACTGGGAAGTCTGAGACCAAACCGTACCTCAGCACTATTATGCTGCTGGAGCACTGCGGAGAACCTATCGTGGCTACAATCTCCCAATGGACGACAAGTGAGCTTTAACCTTCAACTTATTATCTACCCCAGCCCTGATCACACTGCCGAGCTAGAGGGCTTGTGGCAGTTCCCAAAATGATTTCCTGGTAGGAGCCATTTTGGATGTCATTTCGGATTTGACCCAAAAACTCGTCTTTTGGGCTGACAAATCACCCAAAATCACCATTTTGGTGGTCCCTTCGGGCTTTTGGGATACAACCCAAGGCACTTTTAAGGATTTTTTGGGTGGTCCCAAAAACCTTTCCGAAATGATTACTACCGGGAAATCTTTTTGGGAAGTCACAAAAGGCCTTCGCCCCGGCAGTGTCATTTGCCAGACAAGAAGTGATTTCGCTTTGTTTGAGATTCAATCGCGCCAAGTGAGTTCACAACTCTCTTTACCAACGGAATATCCTTCGTAAAGCGGGTCCGCTCAGTGCTTCGCCGTCTGAACGCGAGCAGAATAGTCATTTGCGAGGCGGATATGGCAGGAGCTGGTCGTTTCGATTGATTGATTTTGGAAGGTCGGCGTACGTCCGGAAGGAGACTACACTGCTGTGGTGATGTCCTCTAGGGAGTTACCAGAATCTATAATCTGCCTGTACAAATTCAGAGAATGTGTGTTGGTTCAGCCTGAATACTTTTTTTGGCCCTGCGATATTTGAAATTTAGGGGGAATTTTGCCCAACCCTAGTCATAAACAAGGAGGGAACAATTTTGGCAACGCCTTAAAGTAGAGCACCACAGCAGTGCTAGTCCAAGTGCTCTGAACTAAAAGAATTTTTATCCAGGAGACAGAGGAGATTTTATTGTGGTATAAAGGACATGGTGAAATAGTTGGATAGTGGACTGAAGTAAGTAAGATACGTATGCAATCAAATTGAACTCCTTCAAGCAGCCTATATAACAAGTACACGGCATAGCGAAGAATACTCTGTGAAATCAACGTACCAATCGTCGTCGCTGAGATCCTTTGTGAAAGGTGCGGGTGTTATCCAAGGTTTTACCATCCTTGATTCTGTAGGCGTAAGGTGAGTAAACAAGATAGTCCACGTTATTATGATCCCATGGTTTCCGGTCTTCAATCTCTTTCCTCAAATTAAAACATGGAGAATTTTGATATTTCCCATGAATTCAATCGGAATCGTCACGGAATACAGTATTGACTACATTGTCTATCAAGACTCGTTGAAGGAAAAGTCAGTTGCTATGAGCTTTGTCCACAGTTTCGGTTAGAATGTTTCGGTTTGAATTGATCTGCTGGACGAGTTCTGAAACGAGAACGGAACGACGCAAGCCGCGTGGTCAATTCGATTTCCGGTGGACCCTTCACAAACACGTTTCACTGTTGGAAGTCGCTTGATCAAGCACTATCACGAAGACTGAGATCTTTCAAGTCGATACGAAGCCTTGTGCGCCCTCATACAGGCCATAAAACACAGAAAACGGCAAGAAAAAAAATGAGTTTGTAGGTTTTATACTGGCATGTGGTTTATGGGCTTGAATTCAACCCCTTAATCTTTCGTTTTTACAGATTATATGATCAGAACGATAATGCGGCGTCTGGCTCTGAGGATGGGCTAGACGTGCCAGGAGGAGTGTCGACGAACACAGTTCCCAAGACCGCACCTCCGCAGACCACCTCGTTCACGATCAACTTGAACGGCGAGCGCGAGCAATCATCCTCTTCACGCTTGTACCACCACCACAACTCTCAAAGCCTGACATCTCATCAATCTCTGCCCCATCTCCCACACGGGCCCTACTCAGCACGTTATTATCCAAGACATCCCTCATACCGTCTTACCAGAGATGATTTGAAGGAAGTGGCGACTACGACACTCCAGATAATCGACAGAGGAGTGTATTGGCCACCTGGTAAAAGAGAAGGTCTCGATGAGCCTTACAATTTGAAGCAAAAGATTCAGGATACGATCATGGAGACTGCCTTTTATGCGCCAGACGACGAGGGTTTGAGCGGATGGGCTGAAAGAAGCGGGAAGCAGAGACACGGGGGTGGATCAGAGGAGGTTGAGAGTAAACCGCCTCTGCGGCAGACGAAGATTGTGATAGGGGAGTATTCTACCCTTGTCGGCGCAAGAAAGCTATACGACACTGTCAACGCGGGCAAAGGGGACAAGGACGATAAGGACAGAATTGGTGTATTGAACTTTGCCAGCGCTAAGAAACCTGGCGGCGGGTTTATTAACGGTGCACAAGCTCAGGTGTGTGTTCTTTTCGATAATATTACTTTGAACTAATCCAATGGATTCTATTTGTAATAGGAAGAGTCTATTGCGCGTTCTTCAACGCTCTACCCGTCGCTCATGACTTCAGCAGCGAAGCAGTTTTACCGCTTCTACGGAGAGGACCCAGATAATGCTTTTTACACTCATGCTATGGTGTACTCTCCCTCCGTCGTCTTGTTTCGCAACGATAAAGGCAACTTCCGAGCGCCTATCGAAGTCGATATCCTCACATCAGCTGCAGTGAATGCTGGTGACGTTCGAAAACAAGTCAGGTGGGAGGAGGAAATGCGAGAACTCAGAGAACGAGTGAGAGTGGCCGAGCTTTCGAGAACGAAGGCGGCAGAGAGGGTTCAGAGGGAACAAGACGTAGAGGATCAGTTGTGGAAAGTTGAAAGAGAGGCGTACGAGGAGAAGGAGAGGCAAGATGTGGCGCAGGATGGTGAGGATAAGAAGAAGACGGCACCTATCGCAAGCTCGAGGAGTCCATCATCGATTATCCATGTTGATGGAAGCGATACTGTCAACGCGAATGGTGAGACCTGCGCTGTCGATGCCAGCAGGTCAGATTCGTCGCAACAACTCTCCCCTATCATCTTTGCGAACGATCCAGATCCATTGCCTCCTCCTATTCAACTCCAACCTTCTTCATCCTCATCCCGCATCGCTAATGGTGGTGGTTCGTCGGGCCCTATAGGTCTCACGCAATACCATTCTCAGAACTCCTTAGGCTCTCACCAATCTCGCATGGATGCCCACCATGACCCGCTTGAGTTGGCGGAACTACAAATCGCATCTGAGATGCACGAAAGAGTCGCCAGGATCTTGTGCCTCTTCCAACAAAGAGGCGTCAAACATCTTGTACTTGGCTCTTTTGGAACTGGCGTGTTTCAGAACAGCATCGAACTGGTAGCGGGCATTTTCAAAGACTTGTTATGTGCGACCGAAAGGGAAAGCACTGTGGGCGGTGAAGGTATCTTAGGTCATGCCGCAGGATTAGAGAAGTCGCGGGACACAGAAGAAGACAAAGAACCTTCGATTACCCTCGAAGACGAGGATGAGACGAAGACACCAACACAAGTTTTACCCAGCGCGTCTGTGCTGCATGAGGCTCCGTTCAAGAATGTGTTCTCAACCGTGATGTTTGCGATACTGGGCGGCTCGACCGTCCGAACGTTCGAGGAGGTGTTGGAGGGAGAGGAAGGCGTGGAAATCGATGAAGATGGAGAAGGCAGCGATGTTGATGCTATGAAAGATTTGGCTGATGTTAAAAATGAAGACAGGCCGAGCTTCTTCGTTTCTGATGGCAGGGCTGAAGATACGCTTGTGGAGAAATATGAAGAGGTGATTGAACAGCCTGAGGCTCCGCCGGGTCTCGAGCTCGAGTCGGAGGCAGAGGTAGCAAAGGTTACGGAATCTACTTCACCTGTTGAGGCGGCTCTCCCCGAATCGTCCGAGTCTTCAAACCCTGAGACTGAGGCGGAACTAGAAGTAGCACGGGAGACGCCAGCGGAGACTAAAGAGTAGCTGCACTCAGCGAAATACATCTCAAGGACCTCCTCCATCTTTTTTGCATGCCACCATCTATCTCTTATGGATCTTCGGGTTGAAGCGCTTCATTTAGGAATTTTCTTGGACGCGTGTATGCTGGTTTATCTGAATTATATTGCAGATGGCTTAGTATATCCAGCTTTATGTGGATTACTGGGGACGAGCATCTTTGATTCTGAGGTTACTCGTCATTGGCATTGGGTCACTAGAATGTGGATATATAGGCCTTTCCGTAACAATGGATGTGACCTTTCACTGAGTTAGAAGGAGGTTTGGAAGACATAGTGAAAGGGAATCTTTCATATTGATGTTGAAAAAGAAATCAGTTTTGCTACTGCTAGTCGTGTTTGGGAATACAGTACATGTCCATGAATATATATTTTGTCCCTACGATGTGCTTGACTCGTAGAGAGTAACCTAGAGGTCCGAAAGTAGTGATGTGATGTAGTCTAAGTTGTCAAATGGAATGGGCTGGTCCGAGAACTGCAAATATTCTTCAGTGATATCCGCAGGAGAGCCGCCCGATACCTCGCTCGAAGTATCCGAACCCGCGCTCGGGCACAATGAATCAGTGTCCGAATGCCAATCCGCGCATGTTTCGCGTGCCTCGGTCGTTTGAAAGCCCACTTCGGCGATGTTGTCTTCCCCCAAATCAAAGTACCAAGACGGATGCCCGACGTCGTGTCGAAATCGAAACTCGAAAACCTTGATATTGAATTCATCCTGCGCTCCTCGCACCCAAGAAGGATAGAACTGCTCCAGTGCCCGGTACATAATCTGTGGAAGGTTCCAAATATGACGTATTCCTTGTAGAGCTGGTAGTTCACATTGGGTAATGAAATCAACCACTTCCAATTGTTTAACAGCATTGTCTGAAGAGTGCTAACTGATCGATTGTCATCAGTATATTGGTCTGTCGTGAGAGACTAGAAGAGTGCCACTCAGGTAAAGGGTGCAAGATATCGACCCATTTGAGTTGCTTGTGGAACAAGGGGGAATTGTCGTCATCTTCAAGTGAAAAGGTAGGACTCGTTACCATCCTCTCGAGTTGCGGACATAAATCCAAGGCCGTTACCATTGCAGAAGGGCAACCGAAGTGGACATGGAGGAATAAGAGGTTCTCTCCATGTGCTTCTAGAAGCTCCAACAATTCGTCTGTTATATATCGATATCCAATCATATCAAGCTGTAACTCTTGAAAGTTTGGCATCTTCCAATGTTCTGCGATTCGTCTCAGTCCTTCTTCCATTGACTCATATGAGAACTCGGCGCCAGCCGCACAGCAGACTGACTTGAGCTGGTGTAGTACACCCATGTCGAGTTGATGTGGACGTTTAAGTAAATCAAATTCTTGGCAAGTTCACCCAGAATGTCGAGAAGTGTGGTATATGAGAGCAGCTCCCCTAGCGTTAGATGGGTAATAGTAGGAGGATAGCTTGCGAGATCACTTGTGCGGTATCCCGATCCTGGCGGCGTGTATCCCGATCCCGCGGTTGTGAAGCTCGTCAAAGCAGGGCAAAGCTTGAAGATGGCTTGAATGAGCTGTTCAAATTGCAACCCAATAGTTGTGGGTACCAGGCAAGATACATTCAGCGATTTGACGAGTTCTCCAAGATTTGTAGTGGACTCTTTGAGACTGCGAAGGAAGTTGAGTAGCTCTGGGAAGTGACGAAGGTCAACGTCTCTGTAAAGTATTGCAACGCCACTGTTATACCAGGCACGACAAACTAGAATGATGGAGCACTTGATGCGCTGAGTTCTCCACCAGATGGAATTTGGGCCCAAAATGAATGACGAGTCGAGAACGACAAAGTCAGGCGGGAGCATGTATTGAAACACGCTGCAAAGTAGTTCAGGCGGTAATGGAACCATCTAAAACCTATTTCGGCACATATGGTACTGTGTTTATAAATAACCAAACAGTGGACCCGAAGATCAAAAACTGATGGATCACACAGGGCACCCGATTCGGCCGAAATTAGCCAAATATAGCAGTGCAGACAGGGCAGCCGAAGCAGCGATATATAGGCGTGTGAGACAAATCAACCGATTCGGGTGCAGGTC
>MU157939.1:0-10316 GCA_015657495.1 Crepidotus variabilis
GGGATTAAAGTTCTACCCTCTATCCAAATAGACTCCATGTCTTATACAAGTATGCGCACTGAAGGCACTACTTGAGGGGGAGTGTTGACATGAAATAGTCACATGATCATAGATTAGATTAGATAGCATACCCAGCAGACTGAACTATATACCAAACACATACAAATGGTCTGTGCACACTAGTTACAGTATATAAAGGCATGTATTTGATAGAGCAACACTTAATACTTTTAGTATCCTTACAACCGTAGTTAGTCGCTCTACACAAGCCTCACAGTACTTAGTACATTTCTCTATAACCCAGGTAAGACTACAGTCTGGGTACTCTAGCGTAGTACATAGCTGTTTCAACAAAAGGCATAGAAATCAGTTCAAGGTGGCGATCGTATCAAAGTTGTGTTGAAGAGCTACAGCGAGGTAGGGAGTGAATTTTTTAAAAAAAAAACATAAGGCCAAAAAGCCATTAAATCGCAATAGAAGGAGGCTGTCACCGCGGGCGGTTTAGCGTCCTAAAGCAATGTCGTGGTTATTGTCATGATCTAGTCGCCTCGAGTGTTGTGTAACGTCTATCATTAGTCACGGATTGCCACATAACACCTCTGAATCTATTTGGTCCTCAAGTGAGTGTAGTAGGGTCAAGGTGAGCTCATTGGCCATATAATTTTGTAGAGAAATTTTGAATCCCGGAACTTTCACCTCATTATCAAACTTTTCCTGGATTGAATACTACTCGCTGAGTCCAGCTCCTACAAAGGGAAATGTCACAACCCTGTCACAACCCTGTCACACATTGTCAGGTTTACCACGTGTATTATGACAATGCGCACGGCATTGCCTATATGATATACTATATGACAAGAGGTACCGGATCGGTCGATTGCGGACATGGATCTCGGAGACAATACTCAGGCGTCGCTGATATCCGAGCATCGGCTTTCCTTCGGCGACGGATTCTGGGATCAAAAAAAGGGTGACGGCTGTTCGGCAATTGCAAAACTAAATGCGTAGAATAAAAGAGTGGGCTACAAAGCGTAGTGATATCCTGACGGTTATACAGCGAGATATGTTAATCAAAGAAAGAATATGGTAAAAGGAATGGAAGCTAGGCTTAATGTAATATCTTATATGTTGGAATTTGAGTCGACGTCCATTCTGTTGGTTAAAGGAGACTCGGAGTCGAGAGAAACTACCATGCCTAGCTTAGAAATTTCTTCGTCGTTGACTCGGATACCTGCAAGAATTATTTCCTGCTTTGTTGGATCAATATTGGTCCTCCACTGAGGATGCCGGTCACTAAAATGGCGAGAGAAGTTATACTTCCAATGTATTTCCGGACAGAATGGGCACTGGATAGGAACATTGGTACAGGGCTTGGATTTAAAGATCTTGCTGGCTGCCGAAATGCGAAAATTGTATGCTTGGGAGCATGTTGACTGAGCTTTCCCTGCGGCTATTGAAAGAATACAGGTTCCTTTTGTGTATTGGCCACAAAATCCACAAGGGAATTCATTGGACACCTAACAGATCAATCATCATAGATATTTAGCCGATCCGATCCATGGTGATACCCAATTCAGCGCACCGTCTTAATTAAGTCTGGCTCTGCGACATCTCTGATTTTTCGAAGAATATGTCCCCCCATATGATTTTGTTGTTCAGGACCAGCAACAAGACGACGGCAGATTGAGCAGGGCTGTGGGGCATTGGCCAAAAGTGGTGGAGATATTTGAGATGTCCAGTGCTCAACAAAAGGAATATCATCTGCAAGAACAATAAGAAGAATATCAAAAGAGAGAGTCCCTTTCACCTTGCAATGCAATGTAAGGGAAATTGCCTTCTCGTGCCGATCCAAATACCGGGATCTTAGCATGTGCACTTTCATCATCGGTAACGAGCTTGAAAAGAGAGTCTTGAATACCAGTGAGCTGAGTCTCGTTAAAACACCATGTTGTCGCAGCCGTCACTCCTAGGCTTTGCCCAAATGGTATTGTATCACTTTTTATTGAGAAAAAGTGATGGGGCCGCAGAGGGTAGACCACACGACCATTAACCGCAAAACTGATGTGGTGAGTTCGCGTGGTTGATAATGTTGTCTGCTGTGCATGCGCCTTCGGTGAATTGAGGGCTACATATTTGGAGTTCCAGACCCATAGCAGGGACTCAGTGTCAGCCGTTGGGACTAAGGAGAGGATCTGGCCTGCGACATCATAGAGTGAGTCTGCCAATGAGATCTCATCCATAGGTGCACGATCTACATGCTTTGTTGTTTGCTTCAGCGATGTGCATCGCATGACAGCCAAGCTAACTTTTTTATCCACGCAGATGACAGTGGCATAGAGCGATCCTAACCGAAAGATGTTGGAACTTTGGGAATCGAGAAGGTCATCGGGTTGTGAACGATCCCAACTATCTCCTCCAATTGAGTAATAACGAACGCGCAAGAGGCGATCATGGCTTTTCTTGTAATCAATATCAAATGTTGGATCCATGAAGAGACGGAGAGCAGTCTTCTTGTGAACAAGTTTGCCTTCAATCGTCAACCAAATCGAGTGTGCTTCACGAGAATTTGCTTCAGCATCAAGGACCTCTTGTCGGTACGTAGCTGCTCCATCATAGCTTTGAAATGAAAAATCATGTTCGCTTTCTATTGTTGACTCAGTTGCGGATGTGGTAGCATTCTCAGTATCCGTTGAGTCTGTTAGCGAGCGTTCCACCTCCGCTGAAATTCCAGGGTACTTGCCCCCTTTTGGCCGCAAAAGATCAACTCTACGAGTTTGCCAATCTCCAAAATGCTGCCCAAAATTGATAGAGTAGCCAAACTTTGCAAGAGAAATCTCAGCTAGTTGAATTCCTTTCTTCCAGCATTCATTGAGGTCACAGCTGGATGCCCTTAGCTCACCCTTCCAGTGCCTCGGAGATAAATGATCAGCGTCGCAACTGCGTTCGAGTTTGAGGCGTCGAGGCTTGCGTTCCCAATTGGGGTGGTCTTGGAAAATACTTGCCAGTCGTAATGCAGATCCGAAGCGACGAGCCAGTTCCTCTACATCTACATTTGGAGAGTGTCCTCCAATCATTTGTGTTCGACCAAAAAGAATTTCCAGCATATCATCCCCAAGTAAACACAGGAAAACCTTCATGCTTGGGTCCAGATTTTTGGTATGCGCAACACGGAAAATGGCAGTTCGCACCATACATTGTAGATCACTGTACAGGTGATGGGGCATAAAATCGCCCTCGTGCTTCATGAACAATGCGCACGCAATAAATGCAAACTTGACAAGGCTGATAATCTGCTCCGAGAGAGAGAAATCTGGATTGATAAAAGGCTCAACTAGAGCATCAAGCATCTCGCCAAGCAGAGACAGTGAATGGAATGTGACTTGTTCAGATGGATCGAAGTTGCTGTTGTCAAGTTTACGCAAGTCGGCAGTGACGGTAAGGAGCTTGATGGCTCTGGGTACATCTTGGGCATCCTTTGGGCTAAGAAGGCTGTTTATTCGTTGGGCAGCCCCAGAACTGTTATTGAGGAGTGAGAAGGCGGTATCTTCAGACCAATCTGTATCTGTGAGCCTTGCAAACCATGAAGCAAGAACACTTTTGGTAATGACGACATTATTGATGAGAATGCCCTCTCGCGCGCAAAGACACTTGCAGATACCTGATATGTTACATTTGAGTCAGGCAGGCATAAAAATTCAAATCCAATGACGAACGCTTAAAGTTATGCTTGAAGTCAAGATCCTGCGTCTCTCCTCCTGAACCAACCCAAAGATTGAGACCAACAAGCCCTACCAACTGCGAAAAAAGCGGGTCTGTCGGCAGTAGCTCGCGCACCATGCAGTGAAGATAGAGCGCTGGCCGCCGTTTTGGGTCACCATCAGATGCGATTGACCAGATTGGCCCATGTAAGCGGTCACCATAGGGTGAAAGTCTCCATGCTTGACGACCCATCTCAATGGTGAGACTCGCGTGGCGATAAGTCTTCTTTTTGCAGACAACAACGAGGGCAATTGGCCTAGCTCCATATCCTACTTCATCATTCCGAGCCATAGCCATGACAAAAACTTCTCCACCAACATCGACCTTCCCACTTCGAACCGCCTGAGCAATAGCACGTACAACTTCAAGATCTTGTCCCACCTTCATACTAGAAAATTGCTCCGCAGCATGCTCGCAGAGACCAGCGATATCATCGGTCCCCGCCAGGTAGCAAAGGCGTTCATCACAAGAGATCTCATCCATTAAGAGGCTCATCCCAACACGACGAAGACCAGGTGTGTCGTCTTCGAACATGATCTTGATATTGTGAAATAGATCGGACATTTTGAGGCTGCCAATTGAGATGCGAAGCTTGAATTCTTGTCGTCTCTCGTCAAGTGTTGAGAGGCACGGGAAAGCAAACATGGATTTATGAAGTGCAAAAAGAGTCGCACCACCACCGAGCTCGTAGATTGTGGTGGCTAGGTCGTATTCAACATCACTGTAATTTTTTGGGTGATACTTGCCCGCCAAAGCATCCCGAATCTTCTCAACCAGCTTTTCTATGCTCCAATTCCTACGTTTGCACTGCTTGAAGATGCGGTGGAGTGCTGGCACATCTTGATTACCAAGGAGGCCCAGCAAAGTAGTCCATGACTCCTCGTGAACGCGCAATCGATTCAGCGCCTTTTCGAGGGACAAAGCCTAGTGAAGATATTAGAGAAATCTACAACAAGACAAAAGAATGGAAAAATACCTTCATCGAAGCCGTTTTGTGATTGTTTTCGACCTCCTCCAGCCTTTGAAGGAGTTGATGTGTGCTGAGTTGGGTGCGATTGAGATTTGTTGGGAGTCTTCGAGCGCGATCTTCCACGGTTTTAACAAGCTCAGCGACTGATTGGCAGGAGAGACAGGAAGGCAATAAATGGGCGGAAAACAATCCACAGTTCAGAGATCGAGCATGAATGGTGGATGACGAGGAATCGATTGATAAGATTTGATACCCAGGTCGGAATTTGGATTCGAGATCATGAAAAGCAAAAGGGTAGGTAGTGAATGGAGATCCAAGCTGCCAATGAACAGTGTAGCCTGAACACGATGGCTGGGGAAGTGCTGGAGGTGTTTGAGAAAGTTGAGAAGATGTACGATCTATGAAAACGTAAGTAGAACGTCGAATGAATACCGAAAAAATTACTCACCATAACATTTTGCCTTACACTCTTTCCCACTTTGATGACGAGTAAGGGTGCTGGTCCCATCTTTTACCCCTCTTCGAAGCTTTACTTTACGGTTACACTTGGGGCACTTGATGAAGCCCTGGCCTTCCGAGTTGGTATGAATTAAAGACGGTGGTAGATTTTCATTATGAGACAGAGAAAGAGAGTGTGAAGTATTGACAGAAGAAGAAGAAGCAGGAGATATATGAGACAGACTATATACAGGGGAGTTAGCTTGCCATGATGAGAACAATATCTTTGCGTCGAACGCAAACACGTTCAAAGTGTGAAAGGAGTGGATATGAGTCAAGGTGTGCAGAGCGGCGGCGGTTTGCTGCACTTGATGGCCACGCTCATGCCGAAGGCTGTGTTGACTCTGCCTCGCCGTGAAGCCGCCACCCAATTTGGAAACAACCCCCAACCATGACTTGTGGGATCCATGTCCAAGATCGACCGATCCGGTACCTCTTGCTATATGACATTCATACGCTCGCGGTGTGTGTGGCTGACAATGTACCGGGTAAGTAATTGCCCGAGTATAATCTTATCTTATCCGATCACCTCAGCTGTCCAAGATTAGAAATCGTTCCTGGCTTTTCTTCCCTAAAGTCAGCAGCTTTTTACAAGAGGTATTCAACATCTGGATAGATGTGACCATGCGCTAATTAGATTTGTAGATGTATTCAAGAGTAAGTAGAGAAACTGGTACACTGCATTCCTAGCGAAATTCTTTTATTACGAAAACCAATAATAGAACATCCATCCAAGTAAGTATATTATCCAAAAAGCAAGCCGAACAAACAAATCCTCTTATACCTGCATCTCGCTCAGTATGCACGGACTCTGTCAGGCTCTGTAATTCCGTACAATCTAACATCAGCGCTTGCCGCGACGTCAGTGATGATCCGAGTCAACGTTAAGCGCTCGTTCGCTCCACTTGCCAGCTCGGCATGACTGACAGGCAAGAGTTATGAATTGTGGACGCTTTGATTTACTTGGGATGGGTGGTCGAGCGCAGTTTGTTGTACGGATTTGAGTATCTGTACCTATTCACTGGATGGTTGGATGTGATAAAAGGAAGCTTCTTCTGACTCGTTGGTGCATCCAGTTTGTTGGATCTTTCACATGGCAACAGCGCTGAAGGTGGCCAGGTCGAGGCCCGACTTACATATGAGATGGCGGTTTGCATGAGCCTCGACTTTATATCCGAAACTGCCAAGTCATTTGGCGACAGATCGAGAGTTTCGCATTAAATCGTGGTTCGTGATTGATTCGCGAGCTTCGAGGTGTCTTCACGATCTGAGAATGTGATCAGAACTTCTAGGACCTAGGTAGACAGTTTCTGCCTCTCATTCTCCCGACTTCTCGTAGATCATCGATTGTGATTTCCACAAAGTATAGCGAGAGAAGAGTCTACGAGCACGAGAATACTCATGTACACTATTTGCCCCAAACACACTTGGCTGCATTGGTGAGAAACCCCGCTGCAACAATGTCACAAGTGCCTGTACCCCTCATCCAAATGACTTGCTACCTGACAGCCGTGGTGTTGACGGTTTAATTTCATGTTGCAGGTTGCAATCAAGTTCACTTCACACCACCGTCAGAGAGGGCGTTTATGTGGGAGATAAGTATAGCAGGAACAGAGTTTCCGAACCCAATCGCTATGAAGAGATATCGATCATATGAGGGCTCCTCTGAAATCGAAGCGTAAGGGCCTAGGTGCGCGCCCAGCTTGGTAAAATACCATCATTACGACATCTCAAGCTGGTCGGCGGAGCTCGGTTGAATGCCGTCAAAATGTCAGAGAGATATTCGAGAGAATTTCTGCTCAAAAATTCAAGGGTTTGTGCTGTATACATTCAAGAAGAGACCGCTCACGAATCTCGCAGACTGGATCGAGAAAATCACTTTATTCAACCGAGGTTGTTCCCATCCTCGTCACGGTCAAAAATATCCAAGTTAAAAAACCCTCATGTTGATGGTCGTCAATGAATATATGGTTTGAATTGAGGGACTAGAGGGAGATCAAAGAGGGGACGGCGTGTCTTAGTTTACCTCATCGCGTGCCGCGCCTTTCTTTGCAAGCTAGACTAAGAAAAGTAATTTTCCAGAGTATTCCCTCTGCTTCCTTTCCCCTCATCTTTCCTTTCCGTTCAAAAACGACGGCGGGATCGTTTCCTTCCGCAACGCCCGTCATGCCTAATTCAAGGCCTGGCGCATCGTCGCAAGCTCAGGACATAGATGTAGAGGTAAAGTTCAGCCTTTTCTTTCTGCCGAATAACGTGGTGGCTCCACGAGCGCCTCCAAAATGCACATGTTCTGAGCCTTGCGCTCTTTCGTTCCTCTTGCTTTCATGTCGTTCATAACAATGATTCTAACCTGAAAGTTTTCTTCCCCTCTTGGTTTTTTTGCTGTTACGTTTTACTGCTCTGGTCTTAGGCGGCTGATCATGAACCTTCCAGTCGGAGCCACGGAAACGGAAAGTCATCGGTTCGGTCTAAACGTCGACACCACGAAGCGTATGCCACCACGTCGAATCTCCATCCATTCTGGAGCACCAAGAGAGGACTGGCGACGATTGCATTCGTAATTCTGATCATAGTTGGCGCTATTGTGGGAGGAGTGGTTGGAGGGACGGTGGGACGGTCGCCTGATCACAAGTTGCCTTCAAAGTCGACGCCGTCTGGATCATCGTCGATCTCAAGGACGACTGCAACATCGAACACCGCTGGCTCATCGGCGGTGCCATCAGCAAGCACGACGCTGACAGATTCCGCAGTTTCGGCCAGCATTTCTGCTTAGTGGTGACGACACGGTAACCGACTACCCCGCCCCTTCGTCGGCCTCAATGTCGTCCCATCCAGACTCAAATATGGACGTTTACCGTGCAGGGATCTATATCCCCTGCGTAATTTCCTCAAAATCGTCTCTTTCTATGCCATCTTGCTTTTCCTTTATGGGTTTGCGTGTTCATATTTCATCTCTTTGGGCTTTTGTCGCGGTTTTGGGCTTTATGGGGTCATAGATATTCATCCTACTTTTATTCCTTCTCATTTCCGGGGTTTAGGGATTTTGTGCTTTCGACATACACGGCCTTTATAACGAATTTTCTTCGCATTGCAAACCATGGACATTATTACATTTGTTTTACCACCCTTCACATGCAACCCATTCACGACATACTTATCCAAAAATATTTCCACATCGCAGCTTGACTCCCTAGTTAGTCGCCCTTCGTTCGACGTCCCTACTGGTATACCAGTATTATCTACATAAAATGCAAGCCGTTTGCTTAGACACTTAGCTTGACAAGACAAGTATCTTGGCGCTACAGCGGCTTGGTCGGCACGCAGCTCAGGGTCCGGCGTTCAAGGCACCATGTGCCCGCAAGAGACTCCCAACTGTCGTTGAGGCTGTTCGCTTTTGACTTCCGTCCCCCACAGTGAAAAGGCGCTTGTCTTTCAGAACTCACCTTCTCTCGCTCTGCAGCCAACTGTATCGCTCTAAACAAACCTATATCCCCTAATAGCGACCTGGTGTTGCGTTGCTAACAAAAGCATAGTTTTTTGTCACACACTCTCCAGACTCTAACCACAATGCCATCCAGTCATGGACACGCAGCTTACGATGAAAATTTGTTAGCTGCTGCACCTGTTGCAACCAAGGCGCAGCTTCAGGTCAGTTGATTCAGATATGTGAATATTGCTACTCGAGACTGACGCTCAGTTGTGCAAATTTCCAACTTTGATAGTCAGGCTATACGACTGATCTGCTAGACTCGAAGGCCAACACACAACGAGTACCTTCAAGCCGGCGGACAGATGACCTCGAATCTGGTCATGCATATGTCGACAAGACAGCCACCAGCTCTTCACCGTCACACACACCAGTCGCTGCGCCCATTCCTTTCTATCGTACCAAGAAAGGACGGATCATTATCGCCATTGGAGCACTCCTCGTTCTCGCTGCTATCATTGGAGGCGCTGTTGGAGGAACAGTTGGGAACAAGAAGTCGAAGAATCTGAACGCAGCGCCTGCGACTGCTTCATCAACAGAGTCAGCCCAGGGCGGTGGTGCCGCACCTGCTACATCTGGAGCTCAGGGCGGTGGGCTGCCATCTGGGTTGGGAAGTGCCACAGCTGCTCCTAGTACGACTGCCGTACAGGGTGGAGCACCCGCGTCTTCACCGGCACCTGCTCTACCTGGCCTACCGAGTATTGGTGTCCCGCAACCTGCACAGTCTGAAGCTCCTGTCGGTTCAAGTCATGATGAAGACCTTGGATTGACACAACATTCCGGACGACTTCGCTGATTCATTGATTTTTGGAGGATGGAGTACAGTCCCGCTAACTCTCGCACCCTATTTACCCCATCATCGCTCTCTCTTTCTTGATCCCCTCCCTACCCCAATTTCCCTGATTTTCTCGACGGAAAGGTTTCTCACAACTATCTAACCGGTTGTCCTGCTGTTTTGTTCTGTCTTTTTCTTATCTCAATCCACTTATCTTTACTGTATCTCTCAATTATGAATATCCCCTCGTTGGATTTCTCGGACAGTTTTTAGTGTGTTACTCATCACCGGCGGCCATTACCGTTTCGACAAGGACATTAGACGCCGTACACCGTGAAGCCCGCAACAGGTCCACATCTGTCGTCTTTCAGGCACCACTCCATGCTGCTGTGCACCCACGTTTGTTCTTCGCTTCCAAGAGACGGGGTTTTCCACTGTTCGTCGTTGATAATTTCTGGAGGACCATCCTACAGTGATCACCCGGCCAGTGAGACAGACCCGGCCAATGAGACAGTTTGGAGTTTTGGGCGCATTTGGTCTCCGTTTTCTCTGTAATTTTTTTCTTGTACTAACTACCTATCTAATAGATTATTCCTAGGTTTTTGTAGCTATCGGCGGACTAGATCATGGGCTAGAAAATAAATACTTCGAAATTGAGCTCTATTTTTAGTTTTGAGAAGTTTATCTCTACTCCTACGGCAGAATTCCACCTTTTGGGGCTTGGCTAGGACATAGCTTTCACAATACAACATATTCCTTGATTACTAGATACTAATCGGGCAAGATTTAGACCTACAGCTGGTAGGATAGCGAAGGAGACATGCTCG
>MU157939.1:12226-85875 GCA_015657495.1 Crepidotus variabilis
TTATGTCTAAATGCTTCAATAAATTATCAATTGGTGAGATCTCATAATAAGAGCCACTCTTTGGGATTTAGCCCGACGCGACGAGGTGCGTTTACATCACGTGTTCAATCACTTTTTCCTCCCACGTGTAATTGATGGCAATTCCAACGTAAGACATCGTTCTCGTTTTCTCCTTTTACAAATTTTACCCGAATGGCCATGTATGCTGGACACATTATCCAAAAAATCTTCAGTACATATTGAAATTGTCAAAAATACTTGGCAGTGAATCTTCAGCTGCTTCCTCGTTCAAGCTTGTTTTTGACGTGAGCTGTCCAGCCACTTCGATCGAACACTTTTGAAAGATAGTTTCCACAGTGAATCCATGTTGAACCTGCTTTTGATCCTTTGAGTCGTATCTATGTCGCTGCCTGTAGAACTTCTGCACCACGACTCTTCTCGAACAAGACTTCAAAAAGCGAAACCTCTTCTTCAAAATCCCGTTCTTGAATCCCTTCTGGCCTACGAAACCGACGTACCAGGTAGCCTGGACGATGGCAAAGTCTACAAACGTTTTTGCGGTATATGTATATCAGGCGCCTTAAGCGAAACGCGCACACCGTTTCTTGAGGGCGAGCCGGATACACCCGATATCAACAAATTTGTTCGCGCGACCAACGTCCCGAAGTTTACTTGTCCACCAGGGATGTCAATCCAGCAGACAGATGACGACGATGGTCGTGTATGGACCGCGATCCTCCGCTTTCTGGTGAAACCCCGTACTCAAGAAGGAATGGTGAAACTTTTAGATCAACTTGGCGATACATCGGCGTGTCCATGCTCAAAGACGGAGGATACAGGGGTACTGTTTCCGAAACAAAATGTGGTCATCTCGCTGCATTATCTAAATGAAGCTGGTCGGGGCTTGATCAAATCATACTTCCACATGGGACATTTTCCACCTTCCACTTGGATCACGTCGTCTACTGAGGATCGCCAGCGTGGCATCCCCATTGTACTTGCTTCATTGCGAGGCCGGGAACCCTCAACCTTATCTGCCTGCATCTCGCGAAAGCCGCGACAGGCCAAGTACCTTCCTCCTGTTACTGAACTGGATAAATTACCCGATAAACCCCTCGGCGTTATCTTGATACTAGTCATGATGGATGTGCTCGCCTATATTACCCACAGTCGTGCTTCCCTGCCGTTTTACAAAGGACGCCATCTCTGGCCGTACTCTCCTCGGGAGTTGCTTCTGTCGGTGAAAGACGAGGCACTCGAAAGATCGAATACGCGCCATTCCGATGCCCTGGAAGCGTGCGCATCGACGGTTATAGGCGCTTTGGAACAGTGGTCTGCCTTGATCCCAAAGACAATAACTGTTACACTGGCAACGATGCTAACTGAAATGTGTGGAACGCTCGTTGTTCCTCATCTTATGCGGAGCTCCTTTTCAACTACGGTCGTAACTTCGCTTGCCCGAGACGTCATTCGCGACTCAATGGACTCGTTACAAAAAGTCGACAACTCCGACTTCGCCTATGCTCACTTGTCTTCACGCAGGGATATCGCTCAGTGGATACTCAATGCCTTGGCTATCGTTTCAAACTACTTTACTGCTATGACTTTCCGACCTGACATACCACACGAAGACCGAGAGTCTATCTCTCGCCCCATTCGATTGAAGCTACTTCAGCTATTCACCATGATGACATATCTATTGAACGACCCGAGATTTCCAAACTCGATGAAGTCTTCAAAACGATGGAAGGAGGTACTGGAAATGACGCACACCCTCTGCTACTATCATCTTCGGAAAGTGTTGAAGGAATACCCGGTCCCAACCAACGGGTTGTTGTTGGTCGCTGTTCACCCACAGCTCCTGAAGAAGACCAGTTTTACCTACTTTGTAGCCAACGTCGCCGAGCATTTGGATTGTGACGATCTTAAGCTTTACGGTAACGATGCTACCGAGAATCGGATGTTTTTCTTGAAAACGTTACCGCCCCTATGGAAAAGGATGTACTGTTTTGCCCCTGGATGTCCTAAATCCATCCATCTTGTTAGTGCAGATTATAAAGCGTGCTCGGGGTGTGGGATTGCCAGATACTGCAGCAGGGTATGTCAAAAAGCGGATTGGAAGAGATCGGGAGACCGTGCGAGGCAGATCCAACATTCCCGAGTCTTTGGAATTCTCAGCCATTTCCGTCAATCTGCGCTGGTTGAGGGAAACTGCAATGCTGGAGAGATCGTTTTGGAGGACGAGAACTGCATTCTTCTTTGTGACTGGTATAAATCTCTCGTCCAGTCAGTTGACATCGGAGGCGACAATCCTACAGATATGCCTAGTTGGAAAGGTATGGTGAAGAACTTTATGCAATTTACAAATACATTCATGCCGCCCAACGTTCAACTGGTCTCAAACGAAGACATGGCTGCGTTCGAGACGGCGAGTTGGGAGGACTTTCCTGATGTTTGAAAGGAGTTTAAGGTACTCGCCCAAGCCCCAATTCGTAAGTGATTACTGTAACACTCTATTCTGTCATGAAGGTTTTGATTCACTGCTCATGGCGACTATGACGGTGTTCAAGTAGTTCAGATCCTTAAGCTTTCTTTCTTAACCGCCTAGTAGTATTTTCATTGTCAATAATACAAAGAAAATGTCGATTTATCCATATGTTATTATAATATTTTCAAGCTGCTTTCGTGGCTAATGGTACAGACAGCCCATCCCTGACATTTTCGCGGCCAAACTGATCAAATCCCACGACACGGCTTGCTCGACCACCATCACCAGTCTTGAGCATCTGTTCAAGAAGCAACTAAATACGTGTGTATCTTGGATTACAGCCATTATTCGAATTCCCATTCTCGAAACTCACTTGAACCATGATTGGCCTCAGGATATCCCGTTCGACTGCACCTTCTGAGAGATCCGTAAGAAGCAGCAGAACTGGAACTGCATCCTTCACCGATGATCAAGCTCTTGTGCCAAAGCATTCTGGGCTAGGACAACGTACTCTTGATGATGTTCGAGATCAAGTTGCTCAAGAGGTAGCAATCAATACCGTTACTAAAGCCAAATATATCGATGGTGAGCGCTGTTTTTCTTGATGATGCCTAGCAAGCAAAAAGACTCAACTGCACATTTCCATTGCCCAGGTGTGCGAGTCGGCGTCAGACTAGTCATGTCCAAAAGCGAAGATGAATACTTTCTGGAACAAGTCGCTTCCAAAATCCAACACCAACTTACACTCCACGAACACATCTTTGCAATCGGTACCCTAGGGCAAACTGCCACGCCAACCGTGAGCAGTTTGATCATCATGTCTTCCAATCTAGATTTCGTACAGCGAGCAGTCCTTCTTGCAAGTTCGAAGTTTCTTGGTCGGATACTTGGAGCGCACATGGTTGAGGAGAGGTGGATAGCTACGATTCAAGATCTTGGAGTATCTCCATTCGATGAAGATGCGCTATGGGATGTTTTGGCGAAAGCATCGCGGACACCTATGGACCCTCTGATGCCACCTCCCGGCTCGATGAGCATAAACGAGATGCTCGAACATGCTAGAGCAAAGCTACAGAGAATAACTCCGATGCAAGCTTACGATGAGCTAAGAGAAAGTCAAGTTGGCGCTCCTACGTTTCTCGTTGACATTCGGCCCCAGGCTCAAAGAGAGAGGGAAGGTGCTATCCACGGTTCTTTGATTATTGAAAGGAATGTTTTGGAGTGGAGATTTGACCCTCGATCTGAGGCTCGACTCGCCATCGCCGATCGATATGACTTGAGGATCATCATTTTCTGCCAAGAAGGGTATACATCAAGGTAGGCGTTTTCTGCCTTTATTATTCTCAATTGTTTTTAACGCGTTTCAACATAAAGTTTGGCTGCTTACTCGTTACAGCAGCTTGGTTTGCTTAATGCTACAGACATAATTGGAGGATACGCAGCATGGAGTGAGGCTGAGCTGCCCGTTGATTCAGATCGGAGAAGTGAGACGCATACGCAAGAGTCTCGGTCGCTTGTCTCCTTAGCTGGATCAGTCGTTTAAATGTATCGAAAATCAAAGATGATACAATCTATTCACAAACCTCATTCTTGACCATCCCAACTGCACGCATTGAAGTAATTTAGATACCACCGAATTTCTGCACTCGTTCCACTGCTGCCACCATCGATCGCTGCCGCAAGGTCGTCTCTACAAATGTCACCATCTACTTCCACCGCATCCATCATCTCTGAGAGCAGTCCACTTGGTATACTTTCTCCGTCTTCCGAGCTTGCTAGATCATTCAAAGTAAGCGATTCAAACTCCATGAGATGGTTGAATATAGTGGCGGAAAACTCTTTGTGGGAGTAGGGTGGTGTGTGCAGGACGTTAAGACCGGAGGTAAAAGCTCGATGATGAATTGGTGGTGAGGTGTATGTGGGTAAGATGGGGATCACTTGAAGGAATGTTGATGGAGGGATAAGAGCTTTTTCCAAAGATTGCATTTAGGACCGGGATCAGGGCAGAAGCGAAAAAAATCGCTTACCAACACCTCGAGCACGATTCCAACCGCCCCATACTTCGTCCAACGCAATAATACCTCGAGTTTTCATCAGTCCACCAGCATTTGAGTTCTCAACGTTGCGATTCGATTGGTGTGACCCTTGCAGAACTTTACTAAGCTCTTTAGCCAACGATTCCAACCAATTTCTCTCATCTTTCATCATATCCATTGTAACAGGGGCATTGGTCATCTGCAACCCAAGTTGAGAAAGCGAGGATCGGATGAATGTAGCTTCTTCCGGCTCTTCTTTGGTTGATCCAGACATTTGAGCATGGAGACGTGCGTTTGGAGAGACATCTGCAGCAGCTGTTGTAGCAGCTGTTAGTTTCTCGTTGAGTTCGGCGGCTATTTTAACCATGTCTTTGGCTTTAGACATGAGAGCTTCGAGATCTTGAAGAGCATCCTTCATGTCGGAGTCTCTGCCTTGAGTACTTGATTCTACGGTTCGAAGAATTCCGGCTGCGAAACGTGAATGAGAGAAGGTTTAGCCGATACTGATAGAATCTCACATATTCCAGGCGTAGATACAGCATTTCTGTCGAGTGTTTGAGTGTCTGCCTTGGTTTGCTGGCTTGTTGAGCCCCTTTCCTTGAAGTCAGGTTATTAGAATTCTTACATGTGGACGATCTCGAGTCAAGACTCACTTCCCAAGCCTTGTTCTTCAAGCTTGATTTAAGCATCGCATAGAATGATTTATCGCCACCTTTCCGAAAGCTAAGTCTGATAAACCTTGGAGTATCATCGTCGTCTGGGTCTGGCGTGAGAGGCCTTGAAGCTGGTGCCGATTTAAGTTCTCCCTTTGCCTTTGGGAGATCCGTTCCACATATCTCACACTGGCGAAGCGATGGATAGTTGAGAAAGGTACAGGCTGGACATGTAATCTCGGTTCTTTTTCGACTGTTGTGCGAATCTGCAGCTAATGATGCTGATAGACTTAACGACGACGACGGAAGCGATGTTGACAGCGGAGCAGAATGAGGCAGAACAGGCACAGAGGAACGAGGAATCCCACACAGCTCACAGACTCGTGCAGCAGCTAAACTAAGCTTGGGTGGGTTTCGAAAGGCGCAGACCTCGCATTCCCAGCTATCAAATGCTGCTTCCTGAGTATCTGAGCTCTGAGAAGTGGGTGTACCGGACAGATGACAAGTCACCTTTGCCGATGACTTGAATAATCCTGCGTAGTATTCTGTCTGGGATATGTGGGACAAGTTCAGCACGAAAGAGTTATTTTCGGGCTCTTGTGCGTCCACATAGAAAATGCGGTGGCTGGTTATTGTTATTGTCCCATTCTGATGGTTTGGTGACTTTTGGGATCTGTTCGCTTTGGATTTACATGTCATACAATTGAAGAACCATCAAAAGCGGACCTATCGTATATGCCAACAGCGTCCTGACTCGTAAGTGATTCCTCTTCGTCGTACAGGAGTGCTTGAACCGGTATGGAGCCATCGATAGACTTTGTGTAGCGTTTGAGAGCCATGGACGTTACCAACAGAGATTAGATATCGTCGGCTGCATCGTGACAGCAGCTGTGTTTGGCAACATCACTCCGGTTTGACGGTATGTTTTCAACCACCATCACTTTCAACGTTTACCCTAATTTCACTCTATTCAGGTCTTAATCTTCTTCAATGTATTCTGTATTGCTACGTTCCAGGATTCCAGCCATAAAGCCAGCGAAGCTAATCACAAGGCACCCGGAACTTGGAATGCGGCAGTTCGCGCTTTTGCACAGCCAGGCATCATGGAATACCCATCATGTAGGCTTCATATAGACCCAGAACGTCAAGTTGGCCGAGGCACCAGTTGTTCGAAATAGGAATAGGTATCTATCCCGAGACTTCTGCGATTGACTTGAGTCGGATAATCTAAGACCGTGGGCAAGTGGACCTCGAGCTCTTAACTACTCTTCGGCTCAGGTCACTGTAATCCCTCCTCTCACGCCCATCTTGCCAAAATCCCCGTTATACTGACCCAGTCACCATTTTCTTGGATTATATTCGACTTTAAAGGAGGTCTGGCGTTCATGAGTTCAACATGATGTGGGTGAAAACCATTTCCTGGCTTTGGACGCACTCTGATGAAATCAACATCAGCTGTACATCAACTCCAAGAGCGACTGCGATACGAATACTATTCGTAATATTTGCTTGGCTACAACCTTTGGATTGTGCATTTGCCAGGAATATCACCGTGCAAGACACACACCCATCTATCATCTATTCGCCACCAAACTCGTGGCGTTCGAGCACTGCGCTTTGCTTGTCTTGCCTGGATCCACATATTCCAACGTCATATCATGAAGGAGATAGCTTTTTGTACTTGCGAGATGATGAATGGGAAAACCAGCACCTCACATGGCTTGAACGCATTCTGAACCGGAGGGCACAGTCGAGAGTGACGAAAGTTGGAGAGCGACGTATGACCCAGGACTTGTCCCTGTCATTCAACTTCACAGGTTCAGTGGGTTTCTATTCGAAGGCGAGCTACTAACAAGAAGAATTGGCAGGAACGGCCATATACGTATTTTCCTTCCAGCCTGCCAGTCTAGCCTCCTCGAGTAGCCCATTCACAAATACGGATATTTCCTTCATTCTAGATCGTCGGTCAATGGGAACCTATCAGTCCAATGGCTCCTCGAACCTCGTACCGGATACACCCATATTCTCAATATCATCCCTCGAACCAATCGCTCATCAACTTGTTATCAATGTTGGCAGGAATTCGACGTTCCTCTTTGACCGTCTAGTTTATACGGCATCTCCGTTATTGAAGAGAGGAGAACAGGCTTCTGGAATTTCGGAATCTTCTCCGAAGATCACTGATTCGACCACGCAATTGGCTCAACCTTCGCCAAGTCAGGATAATCCTCCGTGAGTATCTTCGAGTTCGAATGATTATCGGCTTTCTCGCCTTTACTTTTCTACCGCGCCCCTCTTTTCATTCTCCTCTATCAACGTCCCTCTGATCTTCATATCGTCATCTTGGTGGTGTTCCCATCGCTAACATATTTTTGTAATCTTTTACCAGCCCATCAACAAAGAAACGGAGCGTTACTACTTTTGCCATCGCTGTCGGTTGCGTTGTCGGCGTTCTCGCCTTCTTCTCCGCTGCTCTTGCTTTCAGCATCATCCGCCGTCGACGTCGATCAAGACTACGAGATCAAATCCGACAAGGCAACAACAACCCTGAAGCTGCTCAACTCCATACAGATGCTTCCGACGATTCACCCGTGATGATAGGTCCCACACCCTTCGTCCCGAGATATTTCCCTGGTACGGTCATCCTTCCTCAACAAGAACAATTTATAGTGCAGCCGCGTCTGTCGCAACGCTTGGACGATTTACCCTCGGACCATCCGCCCGACTATACCTCCGCCATGGCAGAAATGATTTCTGCGGCTCCTAGTGTTTCACCGTCCAATCATCATCAACATCATACTCATCAACACAGTGGAGACGATTCTTATGCTGATATACCGCCTTCCACGCCACCTCCGCCTCCACCTCCAGGGTTAGATGATGATGAAGCGCATGCAAATATCCCGCCACCCCCGTTCCCGGAATCTATGGACGTCACAGATATACCACCTTCAATATCAAGACGAACTTCGAGAGGTTCTGTAAGTCCCAATATGGGACGTGTCGTGGCACGTTCAAGGAGTAATCGTGGTTTGAATGTATGTGTTAAAGCTTCTTGATTTCCTGTAATATTGCTTTCTGAACTCGATCTCATCATCTAGTCGAACAACCATGACCCATCAAGGCCGCGATCGCGCTCTTCAGGAGTATCCGCTCATCGGCGCAGTAACAACGGAGGATAATCGGTAGATTCGGATTTGCGGTTCTAGTGTTATTATTTGTAACTTTATTCCCCAGTTTGGTAAAATACAGTCCGAGCATTGGTATGTTGTACGATAGTCATTCTCAATCTTTGATCTTGCCACAAGTTTATGATGTTATGATATTTCTGGCAATAGTATTTACAAATACGCAGCATAAAATGATATCCAAGCTAATAAATCTCGGCCAATAGATGGGTTGTAATAATATCGTCAAACTAAGCTACTATATGGGCCTCTACACCCATGATAATAACACCTTTCTGTTGAAAAACAAAACTGTCAGTTAGTTTTATTGGTGGTACGCACAGACGAACCTTTCTGGGACAAGAGGCAGTCACTTTGTTACATCCCCATACTTTTACCTCTTCTAATCGCTTACATCCTCCCTTTACAGCGCCCCTCACTTTCTCGCCATTTAACCACGCTAACAGTAGAAAGTCGTCGACTTCCCTACACCATCCAACATCCAACTTCCTGAGCTCCACACATGTACGACCAATACGCTTCAATTCGTTTTCAGGGGCGGTTTTCCATCCATTAATATTGAGATGTTCGAGTCGTTCTCCTGAATGTTTGAGGATGGCGTTAAGAGAAGAGCCTGCAAGTTCTTGGTTTCTTGAAAAGTTGAGCGAACGTAGAGGAGCATTTTTCCATTCTTTGAAAAATTGGGCCACTCCATCGTCAGTCAATTCTGGGAGATAAGCAAGTGCTAAGGTCTCCAGTTGCGTGACGTGTGGTTGCAGGCCTTCCGTCAGAAAGTCATGGCCCAAGTCGTCGTGTTTAGACAAGTCGAGGTGTTCGAGAGTCGAACCAATGGCGGTCATGAGTTCGATTATAGCAGATTGGCTGCATGTTTTGCTTGGGTCGGAGAGATCGAGTAGCCTTACACCAGAATCGAGTTTTTGGATTTCAGCTACGAAGGAGTCGTCTATCAACCCGACTTCTTTCAATCGGAGGTCTTTGAGACCGGCGCAGTTGGAGACGAGGGCCTGCATGCAAGTAATGTCGAATCGAGGGCTTTGAGTGAGAAGAAACCCTTCTAAATTGGGGTGGGCTTTGAAGAAGGCTTGCCACCCTGGCGGACGTACAAGGAATGGGCCAAGCAGCTCTAGGCGTTCAAGGGACGGGAGTGATGTTGTCCACACTTTCAGCGACTCGTCGGTGAGCTGGCCACAAAAGTCCAGTCGCAAAGAGACAAGGTTGGAGTTGTGGTAAGCCAGCGTTTCCAGAGCAGGCGAATTAAGGCCTTCCAAAAAGTCAATGAAAATCGTCTAGGATCTAATAAGATAAACTTGCTGGTGACGTCGAAAAGAGTGAGCGACTTATTGGTCGAATTGTAGAATAGTTGTGCATTCTGAGGAGTTCTGAGGGGGGGTTAGTTTTTTCGGGACATCACTCAGGAAATACGACGGACAGCGATCGGGTTTTGGATAGAGCCTTTGCAATTGCTTCGACATTCATAGTACCAATATCTCCAAGAGCGTCAACATCGTCGATGTGCTCTGTAATGAGCTTCGTACAAAGTCAGCTCAGTTTCAAGAACTTCGAAAGGCGTGGGCTTCACCTGAATACACAGAGTGACAAGAGTAGGGAACCTTTTTTCTTGGAACGAAGTCACCGTTCGTTTATCTGCAGGAACACGCTTTTTTGGCACAGCAGGCTTCTTGAAAGGGTCTTTGCCCCCAGCCTTCGCACAAGTGTGGCACAGCCATCCATCACCAGAGTTGGCAGCCATAGTATATTTCGTCTGTGGGATATATATCTCGGCATCATAATCGAACAAGCGAAAAACTGGAACATACGACAGTAAATTGATTCTTGCAGATGGTGCACTTTGCGAAGCTACCCACAGGTGGCTTGGGACTATTAGTAGCCCAAAGTGACTTGGACACCTTCGTGTACGCGTCTTCGTCTTCGTCTTCCTCGTCACTGTCTTTCTTTCCGCGTTTCTTCTTTTCTTTGGCTTTTAACTTGGCTTCAGCTGCTTTAGTGAGTTTCCGCTTTTTGGGGGCAGTGGCTTTCTCCTCTTCCTCGTTGTCAACATCCATAGCATCGTTCAGGGGTTCTGTAGTCTCCGGCTCGTCTAACTCATCCGAGGCAAACCCGGAAGTCTGCTCGAGGATTTAATATTAGTGGGGAGCTTGAAGGTCAAAGACACCATGAACAGACCCTAGTCAACCTTCTACGCCTCGAAGTAGTAGCAGGGGTGCTGGGCGTTGCTGGAGTATTGCTTGGACCAGCAACAGGCTGGTCATCGTTCTGATTTCTGGTTGCCACACGTCGCGCGATTGTGGTTGCGGTAATCCCAGAATCCTGTAAATGCACAAGTCAAATATCATATTTCGCAAATTTATGAAGACCTTTACTTTGAGGAACTCTGTGAGCGCTGAAGTTGGGCCACGCACATTGTTGCCGCGACGACTCATCGCATGTGCCGTGCAATGGAGTCTGGAGATGAAGAAAGGGTGACTCAGAGTCATGCTTGATTTCGCGTTACGTCACGTTCTTTAAAGACGCGCCTGTGTCACGTACAGTAATGTGGGTCTAGATATAATCAACTACAGTAATCTATACAAATGTTTATGCGGTCAATCGTGTAAAACTTGGAATGTAAGAGCTGTGGCTACGTGTCAGTGTACTTGTATAATAGGGAAAGTGATTCACATACGTTCTGGAGCGTTTGCGAGAACAGCAAACTCTGTCAGAATATTGTCAAAATCCTCCCAACCAGCTAAATCCCCTGTCACAGAGGTTCCCCTCGAGGCCTCTTGTTTACTGCTCCCAGATGTATGTTTCTGCTCACCTGACAACGACGCGCACAAAAGACGGAGGAGGAACCAATCTTCATCCTTCAAACCAGATGGGACCTCCATAGTGTCCTGATGTTTTTCAACAAAAGAGTACTGACGTAAATAATTGAGAATTCCACAAAGGTTTCCATGTCTTACATCCCGCAGCCCCATTGCGATTCCTGAAGAATTTCCTCGCCAATCAGACTTTTGGCATTCTCTTCCGCAGTACTTGGCAAAGCCACAGATAGCACAAGCTTTGAATTCGGTACCAGCCACATGAAGCGACCTTGAACATCCACGTGCAAAGCAGTACATCCTCCTTCGAAGAAAGCTTAGCATTGCCAGAGTGTCTTGTTGTTGCTTTCCGACTCCTGTGATTTCGTGATTTTGCTGGAAGAGACTCGAAGCCTTGGGGCTATTTTTGAGAGTTTCAGCGGCCCTGTCGAGTATAACAGGATGAACGGGCACCGATAGCCAGCTTGATTTTACCGCTGAGCCTGGGGCAGCTCTCACGAGAGGCCCCCAGTGATAAATAAAACCATACTTTGCGAGGTTGTAGCTGAGAAGTGTCCAGTCTTTAGAGCGCCGTATTGAATTGGGGATTCTTGTATCGTTGAGAAGATAAATCATCATGGTGATGAGCTGAGCCAGCTTCATATCATAGGAGGGGAAAAAACCTCTTGCTCGTGAGGCATATCCCGGCGAAGAGTAATCTCGGCGAGATACGTCTGAACGGGGCAGAGACTAGTGAGGATCCATTGACCAACTTCAATCAAATGACTCCCGTATGTCGAAGATATTTCGTTGTCGCTTATTTTTTGCAAGATTCGCATGGCCGTGTCTATCACATTTCTGGCATGTGCAAACACGACCGTGATGGAAAACGAGCTTTCGATAACGGCGGGCAAAACCAACATCGCGCAAGCTTCGATAATTTTCGTCATGAGAGTGATCGGAGCCGCGTGTGGTATCCAGGTGGACCACTCTTTGAGGCGTTGAACGAGAAGAGATGCGCAAGCACTGATAACGGCTGACTCGTCACCAGCTGTGGACCCCGTATCAATCTCGTCTTTGATGAACAAAAGTAAGTCTCGAGGTGAGTACGGCCAGGCTCGCGAACGCCCCTTCTTCAGTGAGGAGGAAATGCGATCTTCGATGTCATAGCCTAGAATGTGAATCAAACATATCATGAACGTCCGCCCAGCCGAGAAATTTTCTGGGCGATTTTTTTTGTTTGAGAGGCAGAAAGTACTTGGATGTCGCCAAAGCGCCAACAGTGGACGAAGAAACACGACCTCGCAAAGAGAAGGTAGGGCGAGCGAGATGTTCTACAGGAGCTCTGCGAGGTTCCGTCGACGGTGGGTAGTCACCCAGCTTGGTGAAGGTATTTACGACCGAGTCACCAGCGTGGCGTATGAAGTGCAGGGAGATGCCGTATGTCATGGGCTCGAAGTAAACAGATGTGTCTTCCGTCCGAGAGCAAGGACAAGTGGAGGTATCGTCTAGTTGGTCAAAAAGGTCCCGAAATTCGGCCTGAGTCCGCTTTTTCATGAGAAAACGCAGAAGTGCCGTTGAAAACTGGGCGTCAGCCACTTCAGTCTGTTTGAGCGTCATTCCCGGCGTGGTACGCTTCCTGGTGGATGTAGATACAGGGGCAAAGACGGGGAAAGGTCCTGTTGAATCGCAGCCTTCGTATTCATGGAACGAGTTGCGAATCTCCGTGATGCCGCCTGTCAGACATATTCCACAGTATCTTGCTGGCTTCCCCATGCGAGGTCGACCACGATAGTCCTTGTCTACATGAGCCAAGAGCGACGAGAGAACCAGTTTCTGATAAAACGGCTTCTCCTCTGTCCGCTGACGATTAAGGACCTCTTGAGTTAGCATCGAGATGTTCAGATACTGATGTCAAGTTACCGGTGTTGAAGTAAGAGAGCAATTTGGAGGCTGACATCCTGGCGATGCGACCATTTGATGCCAGATCCCGGCCTTCAATATTGATCGTCTGTGAACTTGGTTAGCAGGTGCGGCTGACATAGAGCTTAGCTTATAGCTTGAGGTCCTGAGGTGAGTGGAGGATTTTGAGCTTCTTGACGATGTGCACAATTTGCATATTAATTCACTAATTTCACTACAGACCTCTAGCTCATAAAATTCTAAAGCACCGGAAATTTTATTCGAGATCCATTCTAGAGAGGTATATCAGCATCTCTCATGGGAAAAAGATCTAGATCTAGAGTCAAACTCACTTCAAGATGTGCCTGTACCTGACGTGACCTTCCTTTACATCTTTGACAGCAGTTCCGCATTCCTTCACTAAACGACGGGTAAGATCAAATATTCCTAAAAGTAAGATCTGGGGAACGTACTGGGTAGCTCTTCAATCCAGGCCTTGACGTCATGCTTGGCAGCGAGTTCAAGCATCTCAATTATGCCTTTCTTACTCCCGCTACAATGATAAAAAATGTAAGAAAACGGCGTGCTAGTTTGATCAAGTACTTATACATACATTTTACTTCCTGCAAGTTTCGCGCCTTTCAAAACAAGGCCCGGAGCAGCGAATTGAGGTAATTTATCGTCTGGAATCCCTACGACAACAAAAGTGCCTTCGGCCGCCAATACTTTGAAGAAATCACCTAACGGGAAGCCGCTAGAAACGTCTGCAGTGCTCTGCATCGTAATAAGGCAGCCAATCAAGCTCAAGGCTGGAACTCTCAGAAAAAAGGGCACACACGAGAAGGACATCTATTTTTCTCTCCCATTGGTTTGCAAAAGACGCATCACTGGTGACTACGAACTCGTCTGCTCCAAGTTCCCTTGCATCTTTCTAATAGTGACAAATTGAGAGGATGTCAGACATGGTAGCTAAACGAAACGGACCTCTTTGGATGGGGAATGAGAGAAGACAATCACTTTGGCACCCATTGCCTTAGCGAATTGAATAGCGAGATGGCTGTAGCCAAAGTCAAAACCATAAAGTTCAAATGATTGAAAGACACTCGCCCTAAACCTCCGATACCAACGATACCAACGACCTTGCCCTTCCCTACGTTGTTCGCCTTAAGAGGAGAATAGACGGTGATGCCCGCACACATCAGTGGGGCGGCCATCTTAGAATCTAACTCTTTCGGGATAGGGAAAGTAAAACGTTCGTGCGCGCGGATGGCAGTGGAATATCCACCATGAGCGATGTCGCCCTGTAGGTCCATTTGAGCATTGCGTGTGAAACAGAAAGGAGATTCGTACATTAGGATATTTGTCGTTGTAAGTGTCGACAGCTTTGGCACAGTACTGCTCTTTATCGGCTTTGCAGGATTCGCACTCGAGGCAGGACCAAATCTGAGCGCTGGAAAAGAATTGTGAGTGATCATTGCTGTTGAGAGGGTATGATACAAACCCAACTCCTACTCGGTCGCCAACATGGAATTCGGTGACCTTGGGCCCAACACGATGAACGGTTCCAATGATTTCATGTCCGGTGATGAGGGGCTAAAGTCCTGAGTAAGAACCATACCTGATTTGAAACTCTGGTGTCACTGACAAGGATTGTGTTACCACCCCATCCACCGGTTATAGTGTGGACCTGTAAACCGAGTCTTAGAGCGCATATATGCGGTGGAAAATACAATCCAGCAACTTACATCGCTACCACAAACACCGCAATAGTTAATCTTGATGTCAATATCGTAATCATCGAAGGTTTTAGGCTCGAAGTTGATGATCTCGAACTCAGACCATTTCTTGGTGTCTTTAACCCTGCATTGAAAGTAAGTTTGATCATTGGTAGCGAATGACTGGGGTAAAGCACGTACGCGTAAGCTTTCCAAACCAACTGGTCGTTCTCAGACGACATGGCTATAAAGTTCCCTGGTGCTGACGAGGTTAGAGGAGAAAAACAAGAGACGTTAGTAGGTGTTCTTATCGTGTTTGGTTAATATATGCGCAGATACGGCCCGTGAGTCAAGCCCTAGCCCAACTCGAGTTACCCAATATGGGCAGCTCGATACAGCTTGACGCGAGCTCCACTACCAAATTCTTACTTGGGGTGACGATGTTGACTTTTTAGGGTCGAGCTAGCTCGAGTCGCGTCGCGTCAAGCTCCTCTAGATAGGGTGCCATCGCGTCAAGCCAAAACTCGACTCGAGCTGACTCAGGCCCACGGCAGCACTGACCCCGGATACGCTCTGATGCAGAAAAGTCATCTCAAGACGGCATGATAAATGAGAATTTGCATTATTTGATACCTCTAAGGCCAAATGACAGTCTCAGTTCATAAACCAGGAATTGACGACATCGCGACTTACAAGCGTACATATAAGCGCAGGCCTAACGCAAAGTGGAAAGTACCAAAGGTAATTGAGCCAATAATGCAAGGGTTTACAACCTAGCCTTTCTTCTTCTTAGCTTTCTTCTTCTTAACACCAGCGTTACTTGGGACTTGTGTGGGCACGACACTAGATGACTGGGCAGGTAGAGGGCTGTTGGCTCGATCAACGTCGAGAGTCGAAGAAAGTACGTCTACAGGTTTGAGAGCTAAAGGTTCTTCTTTTCGTCGTTGATTTTGCATCTTCTGCATGAGTGAAAGATTCAACGCCTCGAATCGATTAAGAAATATGGAAGAATTTGTTTTGAATTTGATACACTGCAACGATTTATTATTTGCTCTCAATGGAAGTAAGGAAACATACAGCCGTGTTGTCGGTGATTTTAAGCACCAGCTTTCCCTCAGATGATTTCCATTTTACACAATATCGCGACTGGAAAAAAGCGGGTTCCTTGTTCAGACTAATTCGGCGAATCAGTCCGGGAGATGTTACCCACATCATTGGGAGATTTCGTATATAGATCTTCCGCGGCATCTTGAAACTCTTGCCATGAGTGGATGTAGACCATGGCTCATCGACCCGAACGATGGAGAAAGTGGTTTGTTCGTCGCTGGACAAGATGGTCACATAATCACGTTGTGACACTTTGCCGATAAATCCGCCAGGGCCGACGACGGGTCAACCTCAAGTTCCGCAATCTTTCGTTCTGCTACCCACCTTGACTCCTGATCCTACGTTGTGCGTAATATTTCGAAAGGGTTCAAGCTGAAATGTCTGAGGAAAGAAAGCCGAAACGTTGGTTCTCGAGTTATCTCAAATTTCAGTCGTGTGACATGGACTTTTTTAAGCGCTCCCGTTCGTTGCCAACTTTGCAGCTGGTGCCATTGCTGGTATTTCAGAAATTCTGACATTTTATCCTCTCGGTACAGTTACATTTTCTGTGGAAGCTTAGACTCAGAAGCTGACAACCAGTGCTAGATGTTGTGAGTTAGCGATGACGCTCCGTACACGAGGCGAGGAGTAACTGCGTCTGTTCAAGGTCAAAACCCGGATGCAGCTTGAGAGGGGGCAAACTCAACATGGGCTCGTCGGAACGTTCAGGAATATTATTGCGCAGGAAGGGTGCGTCTTTTCCTTTTTGCCATGGTCAATTCTGTATACTGATTGCCTCACGGAACAGTGTGGGTCGCTTATACCGAGGTAAGGGACGAATTATACACGCGCACCGCTCTCTTCTCAAACATGCTTTCGCATCTTAGGACTTGTTCCGCCCCTTCTGCTTGAGGCACCTAAGCGTGCTGTGAAATTGTAAGGTCCAAATACCCGAGCGTGGAGTTAATAGCTCAATTTGACTGTTATTACAGCGCATCCAATGACTTCTGGGGAAAGACGTATATGGGACTTGCGGGAGAAACCAAAATGACCCAGAATCTGTCTATTGCAACGGGCTGCAGTGCAGGTGCAACGGTAAGTAGTTTTTTTTTTAATTGACTCCAAGAAGCGTCTTAAAGGATAAGCACAGGAAAGCTTCATCGTTGTTCCGTTTGAACTTGTGAAGATCAAGTAGGCCCTATTCGTCATCAAAGATGTGACTTTTCTTCAACTCTGATAACAGGCTGCAAGATAAAGCAAGCACCTACAAAGGCCCAATTGATGTCATAAAGCAAGTCGTTAAGAGGGATGGTGTTCTAGGTCTCTATGCTGGCATGGAGTCAACGTTCTGGAGGTTAGTTTATCAGTTTATCAGTTTATCAGATCTCCGTTTTACTATTCTTATCTTCTTCTTAGACATGTGTACTGGAACGGAGGTTACTTTGGCTGCATCCACCAAGTTAAGGCTATCCTGCCAAAACCTCAAGTATGTCAATCATTCATACCCTTCGTCATGGAGCTTAACCTCTTTCCCTCCCCTTGTTACCAAATACGTGCAGTCTTCCCAGAGTGAACTGATGAACAACTTTATCTCCGGAACGGTAGGAGGGTGCGTTGGTACCATCCTCAACACCCCGTGAGTTGTTCACCTTTTCTATTCCCACCGGAAATGAAACTCAGCCACAACTTTCCATCTGCTGCTTATTCCTCTATCTACTGCGTCACAAATCCAGCTTCGATGTATGTATTTCAGGCCCTTTGCTCCCATCGGCACTTCTTTAGGCTCATGTTCTTCCTACTTTTAGGTTGTAAAATCTCGCATTCAAGGTGCCGAACAGATTCCTGGAGTCAAACCAAAATACAACTGGACATACCCCGCCTTGATCACCATTGCTCGTGAAGAAGGAGTTGCAGCCCTGTACAAAGGTTTTGTACCAAAGGTCCTGAGATTAGCACCAGGTGGTGGTGTCCTACTTCTTGTGGTGGAGTTCACTTTGGGCGTGTTCAGGAACGGTGTGTTTTTGTCTCCTTTATGGACTTGATGACAAAGTTTAATCGTTTATTATGACAGCGCTGGGACCGCCGTATATTTAGATGACGCTAGTGAAAATACATCTTACTGACATATGACTTTGGCCTTGTGGCGAGGTCATCTTCGCTCAGGTGCTCTAAGGATTTGATAATCAACGAAACGTCTTGAAATTTGCATTTTGTTGAGGCGTCTCAGCGGGTATTTTTGAATCTCACGTGGCTTTCGGAGGACGGGCGTCAAAGCGGCAGTATGCGGTCAGTGGTGAGGTCAACTTTTCATCACTTCGCGGCTCTTTGTGTTCTTGTTTCATTCAGCTTGAACAACATTACCTTTGAATATTGGAGCCTTTCTAAGGTGAGAGCCGATATCGGTCCGATAACAACCGAAGACCTACGGTATATTTATCTAGATCTCGGAGAAGATGATCGAGTACCGAGGCGGTGAGAAGTAAGGTGGCAATAATTACTTGTGTATTAGTATCACCTAGCTCACATGAACGAGCTCTAGATGCGGTCCATTTTCTTCAACGCCGTATATTGGGGTAATCAATCCACCCCACACGATACAATGCAAGCCGTTCACCCTTCCTTCTGGGTATTATTCATGGCCAATGGCTATATGCCTCCGGAAAGAGGGGGGTTTTGGCGAAAGGTATGAGAGAAGAGTTTTCGTTGTTCAGCTACTTGCGTCACTCGATCCCACTTATCACCCAATATCACATCATCAAACGGCGTTTACCAGGAGCTGGTTCACAACTTTTACTGCTGAACATAGATTCTCGGAGATGGCATGTCAAGGATATCCCCACCACGAGTTTGACAATGCACTTCCATTCGCCGTTCTTTCAGCTCGGCGCCAGCTGAATTTCAGTCCCCTAATGTCATTCCGATCTTTGTGGCCTTTGTTCGTATGATCGTCGTCCACGTCCGCTTCCTCAAAGCTCCACCTCTATTGAAGAGAATTCCTTCCTTGCGTCATTTCGTGTGTCGGTTGTCTTGGATTACAACTCGAAGTCAGCCTCGAGGAGGATAATTTTCTCAGAAAAGTCACGGTGTTTTTCCTAGGAATGATTCGAGAAAAAACCTGGTGTCTGGATGGTGCGATTTGTTGGTAGCTTGCAAACTTGGAATCCGATATAAGTGGGAGAGACGTGTCGTCTCCATTTTCACAAGTTGGCTTCCCTCGTAGCCACTCTACTCCACACCCACCCTTAACGAAGTATTTTCGCCAATGAAACGCAACTGGTCAGAGCCACCTTTGAGCGCCTCCGGCGCTTTTCCTGACCTTGCGGCCGCCACCCCCCACTTTATCCATCAAACGATGGAGACAATCCATGGATTTATTCCACGGAAAAGCCAACGCGAGAGGCATGTTCTTTTGCGTTCATCGGTGCACTTCTCTGATTATTTTGCAGTTGTGTTAGATGCCGGCTATCAAGGTAGTTCGCACCTCTCCAAAGCAATTCTCCTCGTGTAAATGAGTGAGTCTCTATTGACACTCATCGACCCGTGAGCTTATTATGATCTAGAGATGCTGAGATTGCATACTGTCAACTTCCCTTGCAACATTACGGATTTCAGGATATACCAAACTATCATGGACCTGCATTTTCTATTCTAATCCATAAACGTACGATTAGCACACACACACGACTTTATCTATGAACATTGTACGCTCAGTACATATCAAAATAATTCTCTTTACTTGGATTCTTAAGAGACCCTTTATAATTCTGAACTGCGTGTTGACTCCCGTTGAATCACTCCCTGTGCAAGTATACCAGGAAAAAAAGTTAATCATTTTGGTCATACAACACCTTATGTCCTGCGAGTTCACTCAGATTCAAGCTCGAATTGGTAGTACCTTTACTACTCTACCATATCAAAGGCCGTATTTTTTCCGTAGAACCCGAGGTTTTCTTTCAAAGACGACCGATATATTTACAATAGAACAGCCATACGTTTACTCAAAATTATATTGGATTATTAAGTCGGAAGGCGTTATAGCAGGCAGAATGCTGTGGTCAAGTGTTTTGACGATTAACCCTCGTTTTTGACAGAGACACATGTCAAAACAGATAGCAGCTGTCTGCAGGACTCTTGATAGATTTCAACCCCTAATGACGCAGTGGCTACATCATAAAACCCGGCACTATATCCGCTGCTGTATGTAACCTAGACTCGGTGAGATTGCATCGCCAATTACCGGCGATGGATAATGTGCATGGCTCTGTTTTCAGAATGGCGTAATTCAATGGTTGCTATATATAAACCAAGATCACACTCCACGCAACGTCGACTGCTCCACCAGGACTTGTTCTCATTTTGAATGAGATTTTGTCTGCTTGACTTCCTTCGCCTCATCAGGGTTTCGCATGTGCAACTTGTTACTCCAATACACCATCCCCGTTGATAGCATACGTGACCAATAATCTTCTGATAAAAAGTATAAAGGATTGCGAGAGTAAGAAGATTCACTCATCCCAGTAACCCAGCTTCTACTTACCAACACTTCAAACTACTCAAGCATGCAATTTAAGTCTTTGGCCGTCATCGCTCTCGGTGCATCCCTTGCTGCCGCCACCGCCATTCCGGCGTCCCAGTGCAACACTGGTCCAGTCCAGTGCTGCAACAGCACTGGCACAGCGAAGGACCCATCCATTTCTAAGCTTCTCGGACTCTTGAACATCAACGTGTCCGATGTTGACGCGATCATTGGTGTTACTTGCACCCCCATCAGCGTTATCGGTGTTGGTGGTAATTCTTGGTAAGTTCACGACTCTCAGTTTCCGCTCATATCTAATTTCTGGTTACCTATGTAGCACTGCGCAGCCCGTTTGCTGCTCCAATAACTCTTTCAGTGAGACCTTCTTAACTCTACCAGCTGTTTAGTTGCTAACAACATGTCCATAGACGGCGTCGTCGCTATTGGCTGCACCCCGGTTAGCCTCTGAGGAACTTTCTATTACCTTTGAAGAATAGAGCAATTGTCGTGAACTCCGAACAGTAGTAGCCTTATTACAGTTGTTTGTACTAGAACCGATTTGGACAGAAGACGAATTTCATGTGTTTTTGAATTCCCTAATAAAGCGAATGATCGAACGCTAAAAAGCTTCGATCTCGGTACAGCCACTCCTTATTTCCATTTTCAGCGAGACTGCTCAAACGAGTATAAAGGTGCATCTACGATCGTATGACCTTTTGAGGTAAAGTAGGATTAGTGAAACATGGTTGAGTTCTCATGAAGGGGCCACAGCCGTTTGCAGCTTCGAATAATTCCCAACGAAAAGACATTCCTCATGTAGACTTACTCGTTGCAATGTCCAATGCCCTTTCAGCTTCTCATAATCGGCACATTTGGCTCACCCCAAACCCTTCGTTTAGGATGTTTTTATTGAATGCAAGCAACAAGAAGTTAATGCGGTCGAGGTGGTGTCCTGCATCATCCATGGGCTCATATCTGCGAGATAACAAGCAAAGTGAACAGATACCCTCCGAAATATGAGCTGATTTTGACGTTATGGCTTCGAAAACGTTGTAACGGCTCCGCCATGCGCCTCCGAATTATCTTTATCGGCATAACTCGCTCTTCGACTCCACTGGTTACTTCTACACGTATGTTTCCTCAATTCAGCTGACAACTATCCATTCTAATCTCGTTCAATGAATCTTATTTCGACCATAAAAACACCGATTTCTTCTCTCATCGCAACTGACACAACCATTGTAAATAATACTCTCACTCCAGCATACTCGTCCCCATTTTCAAATTGAATATGACTCCACTTGGACATGGGAGGTCCAATGTAAACGCCGGTCTAAATGTGACCACCACGTTCACGAGGCGCATGGACGCCTTCGAAAGCTTTGAATAGCAGGTGGATACTCCTATTCGAAGATCACGAGAAATAACTTTGCAGATTTGAAAGAGATAGGATTCATGCGCAAAGCTTTCAAAACAGGCATTTGTACCTATAAGAGCATGCCAGTTGGGGATTTCAAAATCATCACTTTCATAATCTTCACAACTCAGAATTCAAATCAAAGCTTCAAAACAATTATGCAATTCAAATACCTCGCTGCATTCACTCTCGGTGCATCCCTTGCAGCCGCCACGGGTATACCAGCCAGCCAATGCAACACCGGGCCCGTTCAATGCTGCAACAGCACTGGTACTGCCAAGGACGCGAATATCTCTAAGCTCCTCGGAGCCTTGAACATCAATGTTTCTGACGTTAACGCCCTCATTGGTGTTACCTGTAACCCCATCTCCGTTATCGGCGTTGGTGGAAACTCCTGGTTAGTTCTGCTTTCCGGATGACTGTGAAACTTGAATTAAAAAAATTTCTAGCACTGCCCAACCCGTCTGCTGCTCTAATAACAGTTTCCGTAAGCAAAACTATCTTAGGTTACATGACAAGATGATACTGACACTAACCCGACGTTAAAGATGGCGTTGTCGCCATTGGCTGCGTTCCCGTCAGCCTTTAAGAGTTTTCACTTTAGCCTCGCTTCAAGTTTACGTTCATGATGGTCCGCTGAGTTGATGAGAGAGCGAGTTCAGGCGCAGTTTGTCAATTTAGACGGCTAGGAATAAAATCATGTTAAAGCCCCTTGTACAGCGGAGTGTCATATAATTCTTGAATTTTCATTTCGCTCAGTTTGAAAATGGTCGCGTGAAGGTCTGGCTATCTAATCGAGGTGCATCATGACGGACCCGAGTATATTTTCACACAGTTGTCTTTTAAATTTCACCGCTTACACGACTGGCACGTACCCAAGACTGAACTCGAGTACTCGCTGTTTCCAGATTCGACAAGGTTCAAATTTCTATTCTCCACCACAATAATACGCCAGGCAGCTGTAAAGGATGCAAACTCAATCCCTTGCGCTGCTTATGCGACACCTTTCGAAGCTTTTCCCTTGTTTTTCACGTCGAGGGCTATGTTTGTTGATAGCTTGGTCTGCTCCGCCGTTAGCTGTTCTTGCAACGAGGATAAATCGTCGCCAGATGCTTTTGCTTGTGCAATCTAGAGATGACTTGTTAGTCGTCATCATGGCACGCTTGAAAAGGAAAGTACGTCGATTTGAATACGCTGCACTTCGCCTGTGAGTTTGAGCACTTTGTTCTTGGTTTTACCAACCGAGAGTGCATCGGCTGTTCAGCGGTAGGAATTTTAATAACTGTTTGATTTTCTGTAGGGTTTAACCTACCTGCGGCTCCTGATGCAGCGTCAATTTGCTCGTTGAATTGGTCAGTTTCCGCTTTCTCGGCCGCTTGCCTCATGGCTTCAACGGCGTCTCTCTCGGCTTTGGTGACTGTCGCCAAATTAACTCCTGCGAAAGGAGTTACGAAGACCGCATCAGCCTTTGCTTTGGCGTCACCCCCAGTACCATCGGAAATTTGGAAGTCAGCGTAGCTAATTAGTAGTGTGACGGTAAGTTCCAGAACGTCAATGAGGGAAATACAACGAACTCCTGCTCTTGGAAAGCTCTGGCTTGCAACTTGACTGGGAGGGCAGATGTGAAGGCTAAGAGCGACAAAACGAATGTCACCAGAAGCTGGGTAAAGTGCATGACGATGAAATGGATGGAGCCTGGTTGAGGTCGACGAATGAATAAATGAATGAAGCGGGTAAAAGCTGAAAGATCGTCGCAGACGGAAAGAACCAGTGAACAGAAAAAAGGCACTAGGCCGTTGAAGAGCAGGAAAGAATGATATTTCAAATGATCATCATGCTCTCTTATACGCAGCTCGGTACAATTAACGGAATTTGGAGTATTGGCAACCATTCACAGGGAGAACGACTTCTCGCTAGTTAATCCATATATTTGTTGCTCATCACGGAGCCACATCCGGTTTGCTGATGCCATGGAAACTAAACGTAACGAAGGGAAACAAGGAAAGAAAAGTAGATATTCTAGAACGGCGCAGCATTACATAGGGTGTGTTTCTAATACAATGTGTTGTAAATATATTCATTAGATGTACGGAACTTGATAGAAGTCCTTCATTATGCGTTACGACGAAAGCCGTGAAGGTCCAGCAATGGCATCAACCTCAATCCCACCGCGACGTGATTGCCTTTTCATTGACGAACCCGGTGCGTCGGCCATAGAAACATCATTCTTCGGAGGTAACAGATATTCCAGATCTTCGAACATATGTGGGAACAAAATAGCGAGCATGTCATCCATCTTGTAAATAAAGTCGCCTTTCTGTTGAGCTTTCCGTTTCGAGGGGTCGTCAATGGCTTGTTCTCCTTCGTCGACGAAAGGAGACACATTCACTGTGCCAACAGCGTTGTCTTTAGTATACAAGGAAAGGCCCTTACGAGCGGCTAGGTCCAAGATGTTCCGTTCCACCGTATCTTCAGCGTAATAGCAATATACTGGAGCTTGTGAGCTTCATGATGATGAAATTTGAAAGGTGAATTACCCTCCGTAGGTCGAGTCTGCCCAAGTCGGTCAATACGTGCGATAGCTTGAATCTCAAAGCTATGGTGTACGACACTCTCCAAGAGAAACACTCGTGAAGCGCAGGTAATGTTCAAACCAGCGTTTTCTCGTTCGCTGTAGACTCCACGTCAGGGATAGTTCAGTGAAATGAAAATATAAAATTTTACCCATGAAGCAGTAACACAGAAATTTCCAGATCTTTCCTGAATTTGTGGGCGGCGTGTTCTCCTTTGGTGGTTTGGTCAATGCGCAATGTGCGAATACCATTTGTCCTCAGAGCAACCTCAACAACTGTAATTTGTTAGCGTCTGTACCAAGATGTTCAACGAACTTGATTATACGCACTGTGTAGAGAGTCGGCCCAAGCAGAGAAAACGATGCTCTTAGCCCCAGGCTCAGCCATTTGGATGTGGAGAAGATGTCGGACTAGAAACTGGATTTTACTACCGAAAGAGCCATGTGTTTCAACGTCGTTGATACTAGAGAGAAGTTCTGGGCCTGGTTCGCTTAGCATGATCCCGTTTAAAGTTGGGGGGTGTCTCACTGATTCTATTGTACACAACCTCTCGGTGAGATTTGGGAATTGGTTCGCCTGCTGTTCGCAATCGCGGAGCTTCTTCCTTTTCTTCGTCGACAGTAAACCGCTGTAGGGTTTTTGGATCGATCGCTACTCTGTTTATTTCATCAGTAAGAAATTGTAGATAAAGAATCACACACACCGGCAAACAGGGCACGTTTTGCCTTCCTTTTTAGCCACCCACATCTGCATGCAGCCCTACTTGCAAAATCAGATAAAGAACCGATGCAAAATAAGTGATCAAACCTCGCAGAAAATATGAGCACTAGATGACGGCAAGTTTCAGTCAAGGTCTAGTTATTGAATCCCGAGTTAACCTACCAAGGGGTAATAAAGCCTCTTGTAAAATCGCATCGGCATAGAATACAGGCGTTATCGTCCTCTTGGTCGTCGTCTGAATCTTCTCCAGTTTTGGCGATGTTTACTAGATACCGATGACGAGCTCTTGTTGTCTTGATGCGATTTTCAAGCTCTGCTTTCTCTGTCTGGCAAACCAAGATTGCCACCGCCACTGTAACTTCCTCCCATTCCACTTCAGCCACGGAATCAGAGATTTCTTGCAGTTGTCGGAAGTATTGTATTCGACGATTGAATGCCGCACGAATGAACTTGAGATCTTGTCCAAGCTTTTCATGCATTGACGCTGTGACGTTCTATTTAGCGTTGGAACACATATGAAGGAGATCACTCACTCTGCTGGGCCATAATGTCTCTGATGGTGTCCAAGACTTCCTTTACGATGGGTTTCTCGGGATGCTTGTCGTTCGCAATCTTCGAGTTGGCATGAGATACATCTATCAAGATCTGAAAAAGTGATTAGAATCTTTTCTTTAGACAGCCAACGCTACTTACACTTCGGACCGACCTCCCATTCAAGGGTAATAGTAGCTCTTGACGCTTTCCTGAAAGCTCCTTAAGGAGAACTTCATGTTCTGGTTGAATTTTGTCATTTGCGTCTCGCAGCATGGCGAATTCGTCGTCTTCATCTTCATCATCACTGCCGAAGAGAAGCGCTTCGAGCGTCCCAGCAGCTTTCATAGCAGCTTTCGTTTTCCTCTGCTTCTTTTCTCGAACTTCGTGCTCCGCAAGAAGTGTGCGCTCGTTCACAAGCGCCTGCCTCCGATCGGCCAAGAGGGCTGAATATGCTTGCATGTACGTTTCTACTTCTCCTTGGTCGTCTAGCGTTCGTTGGTACTCCTCGCCATCAACACGGTCTTTGTCTTCGGGTGAAAGCGGTTTCAGAAGAATACCGAGTATGTGAGATCGCCACTCCCAGAGGAGTCTCGATTGTCCATTAAAGACATTATCCAACATCTCATTCAACTCTTCTACCTAATTCGAAGTTAATTTCTGGAATGCACATATTTATAACGGCATACCAATTCACGCGAAAAGATGCCGGATGGCTTCAAGAACGGAATATCGATCAAGAGTTCATCTTCAGTCAACCTCTTTTGAATGGCATTGTCGGTCAGAATATCGATGGACTTGTGTGCCTCTGTCTCGGTACCTAGAAGCAAAGATGAAGAGATTAGATTTTGTGAAGAAGGATCATGGAAAAGTACGACCTTTCAACAACTCTCGACGAAGCACTTCCGCAGCTTGGTAACCGGCGTCCTCATCTGCCGAATTACCAAGAACATGGTGCACATCGCCTTGCAGAAACTTGACTTTGTGAAGAATAACTTTGGCCTCTCGAAGTCGATGCTTGAGGGCTGAACGTCTATCTCTGTGTTCCTGTCCTGCAGGTGTCTTTGGAAGCCCTCGGTCTTCTTCATCATCCTCGACAAGATCAACTTCCGGCGTTTTGTCGTCATCATCAATATCACGGGCTTTGCCTTTACCTTTACCGCTGCCTTGAAGGAGTTGACTTTCGCCCAAGGCCTCTCGTTTCTGTCGACGTGCGATTTCGGCTCCGACCTTGAGTTCGTGACCTTTTACGTCAAGAGCCGTGAGAGCCTCTTCAAGTTCATGTATCTTCTGGCGTATGTCCGTTTCGGCTCCGGATAGGGCGTCTCTGGCTGTTTGATAGCGATTCTTGTCTTGTTTATCGTACTGCGCGAGTTGAGCGGCTCGAATTGTGAGTTGAATCTGGAAAATAATTGATACAAACCTAATATCGGAAAGGCGAACACGGACCTTAGATTTCCAGTCGTCCATCATGTTTCTCCAGTTCTGTTCTCTCATCGTCTGGAAAGGCAAATATAACTCTGTCAAAGGTCACCACGACAATGAAAGGACGAACATCAAGAACAGCTTCCATTGTTTTCAATGCTCCTGGTTTATATAAACCACTATCACCTTTCCTCTGGAGTTGACCGACCTACAGGATAGGCCATTTAAATATTGTTAAAGCGGCAATGAATTTCGCATACCTGAGGATGGGTGCATATTCCTCGCAGGCGTCGAATAGCAGAGCGTAGGCCTGCGCTATTCACAGTCCATCCGTCCGATGTTGCGACACCCCTGGCATCAAGGCCAAGCTCAAGTAAAACAGTCTCGAGTGCTTGATCGTATACCTACCAATCGTGTCAGACGGAGCAAACGCAAGCTGGCTTGGACCCGTACCGTGCGTTCCACTTTGCCAAGTTCGACACCGACAAGGTATCGAGTTTGTTGAGGAATCGTTAACTCATTTGAAACGGCTGACTTTGCAGTTCTACAGGCCTTGTGAGTTGTAGGTGATTGGAAGATACGGCGAATCACGGACCTGATACCGTAGTGTTGAAGGAATGCGGTAAAGTCCGCCGAAAACCCTGGCTTCAACAACCTATTCCACATTTGAAGACCCCCAACGAGTTGGTCGATGCGCAGGAACCTGTCATATGATGAGCATATCGCGGAAAAGATCCGCTAAAGACAACTTACTTGAGGACGTGAATAAGGTCTGACATCTGGGATTTGGCAGGCGTTCCGGAGACTGCCAATGACGAAAGTCGTGGAATCAAAGAGACCATCTCCCTGCAGATACGTTGAGCTCCAAACTAGAATCGGTAAACTAAAGAAAAAGATCATACGCAGCTTGCCCTCCTCCAACCATCTGAACTTCGTCCATAACAACACGCTTCCACTCTACCATGACTAATGGACTCCTCGTACGCCCCATTGACGTGTACATAGACGCATCACGCCTCGGGCGATCAGGTGCAGGCCGAGCGACCCAGATTTCAGTACGAAGGACGGAGTACGTGGTAATGACCACATCGTAGCCATGCACATATTCGGGCCATTCGGGAGGTTCTTTCTCGACAAAGTTGGAATTGCTGTCGCTGTCGCTATCAACGTTCATAGAATCTGAGTCCGTACCGTCTTCCACTACTGCGGTTTTCCGTTGTTTGCCCTTGCCCTTTGCTTTGGTGGCTCGCTTCGATTTAGTTTTGGTTTTCGCGCTGACTTTCTTCTTGCCCTTTCTGTCATCAAGTTTGAGTTTGGCGAGTCGTTCGAGCTCCCGATCGGTTTTTACTATGGGAACGCCGACCTTGTTCCAGCCGTCGTAAACGAGGACTTTGAGAGTAGGTGCGTGGTTAGTTAGCTCATCTCTCCATTGAGAAATCAAGGATGGAGGTGTGACGATGAGTGTCGACTGGTTTACATAAAGAGTAAGTATATAAAAAACGAAGCTGCATATGGGAACTAACCTTGACTGCCTTGACATCCAGCTTAGCGATATCATCCCACCTAGTAAGAGACGGATTCCATTCAGGCGGAGCAGGATTCAAAAGAACGAGACCAATTGTTTCCAGTGTCTTCCCCAGACCGGGCTCTTCAGCGAGCATCCCGCCGTATATAGCAGGCACCTTCGGCTTCTCGTCGATGATCGCCCCACTCAGTCGGTTGAAGTATAAGACCCTATCACCAACCATGATTTCTTTCCAAAACGTGAACGAAAAGGTATCAGTGGAGCTTTGAGGCACAATCGTCCCGTCCGGCTGAACAGACATGCCCTCTTTGGCAAGAAGCCAGGCCACACTTCGGCATTGGAATGGCAGAAGATTGGGTTTGAGGGTTTCAGGTTGCATAGCGCGCATGGCCTCGTCTGTGGGGAGAGCTGCAGCTGGTGCCATAATGGAGTAGAAAGAGGCTACATTGATGGGTTCTGACACACGGTCTGGCGATACGTCCCCATCCACGAATGCGGTCTGAAACAACCGTCGCTGAGAATCTTCGATGGTGGTGATAAATTTCTTGGTCGAGCGCTTAGGGTATTCGTAGTCCAATGTACGAGGAAATGGAAGTGATGCGACTACTTCTAGCCTGAGGGTCAATGGAAGAACGTTCTTATCCGAGCACAAAGTTGAGGGGTAAATAACGGCTTTAATTGTCGTCTTTAGATGTAGCTTGGTATAAGCTTGGAGGAGAAGACATGCTTGCATCAGGTCGCTAGCTTGAGGTTCCGCAAAGTCGTTGGCTTCGGCATCGATAGAGACGCATGGTACGAGGAATAACCAATCATTCCAGAGATTATGTTCCTGTTTCGGGACAACCACAACGGGGCGTTCATTCCAAGTCGCGAGTTTACTCGGGATAAGGTCGATGATTTCGGTGGAGGATATAGAATCACTGAAAGTTTTTATTGTATCAAAGAGCAACTTGTCCGCCTCGTCCCAAGTTTTCAAAGTCACCGCATCTACAGTCGAACGGTCGTTATCCCGCTTAGTAAAATGGATTTCGAAAGTGTGTTGGAGAATAGGTTGGAGTTCTTGACCTTGAATATGATTTTTTGCAACAGTAGTGTTGGGGTAATTAAGAAACTGGCGTGGTGGTACTGCGTCCGGTGTACCACTGCTATCTGAATCGGCGTTTTCCTCATCTTGTGAGCCGTGAGATGTTTTTGTTCGCTTGGCACGGTGAGCTGGAAGCCCAGAAATAGATGCTTTCCGCTTTCCCGTCTTCTTCATTCGCGGTAAAGCACTTGATAAAAGGTTGGCGAGAAGAGAAACATTTAGATTTGGTCTAAAATGTGTCCTTTGACCATCAAGGGGCAAATTAGCCCTCGATGTGCGAATGCACTCCGTATGACTGGAGTTTGTCTCCCTCATCAATGAATAAGGAAACGATGGCCAAGGAAAGGCGTTCCAGGGAGTGAGGATGTGGGGTGATGGGAGTACAGGTTCAAGAGGTGCGCGCAAAATAAACGCGAGCGCTATTATATCGTCACGATCACGCGTTTATCATGTGATTGTAATTGACTCGCGTCCCGACTCATCGGTACCGAAATCCCGACGCGGTTGATGCGCTGAAGGCTTTATTCAGGTAACGAACCTACAGTCACCTCGTACTCTAACCGATTACATCGAAGCTTTGCCACGAGGCTCGTATGGCAGAATCATTGCTATGCCACCAGAGAATATAACCATAGCACCAGCGATATAAACCGGTACTTCGGTTGTGATGTTAGCGTACAGGGCAATGATTGGAGCCTATGAGAGGGTCAGTGGTAAAATGAGGAATCTGAGAAACCACTCACAATGAGTCCAAAAACGCGAGTAGCCGTGCTAACGAGGCCATTACCTGTACCTCGATCTTTCGCAGGAAAAATCTCAGGCGAAAGGGCATACAAAACACCATACATAATCTACACATAGGTTAAATAGTCTATCTTCACTTGCTGAGGTATAACTCACGTTACTAAAAAATGCGTACCCACAATTCCAGCCCAACAGCGCATTTGAGCTGCGGGCTGTTGTACTCGCGAGTAAAAAAGTACCCGTGAGCCCTAAGATTTTAGCAGGGGGTCGTTGAATAATGCGATCTTATGTACATCTTTGGACACTTGCCGGCGGAAATTGCGAGGGTACCCTTTCTCCCTACACCAGGGATTTCAACGGCCAGCGTCGCGAGCAGAGCTGAAGGTAAACCGACAACGCTGATGATCAAGGTCTGGTTTCTTTGAGTTTAGACTACTATGTTTCGATATTTTTTTTAAAAAAAACTCACATTTCTGTACGTAGTATTCAATGATGCGTCTCCAAAGTGTGTACCACGTGTGATGAGGCTTCAGATTTCCAATGAATCTAAAGCTAAAAACTTTCGGATAAGATAAATACTCACAGATAGGGTAAAAAGCTGTTGTATAATGTCGAAGCCAAACCAATAATACCTAGCAGCCAATCAGTAGCGAGAATACAGGAAGGAGCTTCAAGACTCACCCCACAGAGCGATCAAAAGTGAGGTAGACCAGGCGATCTTCGGAGTTCGGAAGAGTGCTTTGACATGCTCGCTCCGGAAATTTGAGGTCCGCGTCAAAAGTCCACGCTTCTTTTCCCCATGATCGAGAATCTCATCTCCGCGACCAATTTCACCGAGAGCTGCAAGATCATCCACCGTGAGTTTGATATCTCTGCCATTGTACTTTGCGATCCTCTGAATGACTTCAACAGCTTCGGCGTCTTGTCCTCTCCCATCGAGATACCTCGGACTCTCGAGTAAATCGAATAGGAAAAATCGTATACCCCACAATAGCAGTGTGATACCACCCAAGATGAAGAGGAGATACCGCCATCCCATGTTGTCGGAACGGGAGCAGATTGTGGTCAAAGCAGGTGAACAAGAGAAGTTGGCGATTAGGGGCCAGGCAATCTACACCTCGATAAGCTTTGAATTTGAGGAATACATTCGCGAGGTGCGCACCAGATTGACAAAAAGTTGTCCTAAACACCAGAAGATCGACATGAAAGTGAGCAAGTATTGATGCGATGCCGGTATCAGATCCAAGAACACAGCCGAATCTACAGGTAGATTTCCTGCGAGTTCATCAGTATCATGCATCACACTCGAAAGATTGGCAACTTACCTCCAACGCCAACGCCCATAACAGCCATCAAACTGGCCAGAGCCACAAAGTTCGGTGCACCCCCAGCAGACAGACCAAACACGCCAGCGAGGAATAAGGTGATATTGAAGCACCACTTTCGACCCCAAACGTCACATCCTAAGCCCCAGAAAATGGCACCAACGAGAAGGCCTGCGTTGGCGGCAAGACTGAGGAACGGTGGATTAAAGCCGAATTCATTCACAACGGGTTGGAGGATGAGTCCTGTCAGTAGCTGAGATAGTGTTAGAGGAGCACTAGCAAAGGAAAATCGATGCTTACAGGCCAGACACTGTCGCTACATTATACCCCAGAACGTTAGTGAAATACCCAGGGCGATAGGGTGCGAATTTCTTACGCGAACCATCCAAAGCCAGCAACAATTAATAGTTTATACTAAATCAAAAAAAGGATTGAAAATTGTTGATACCTCCACAGACAGAATTTACATACCTGATATTTGCCCATACCGATTTCTTGAATCGCTTTATTCAGCACCAAGGTCTTCGCGTAGTAAACTGGATCCAGGACACCATCTTCATACAGGTTCTCGATAGACGTATTTCTGCTGTTTACAGTGGATGTAACGTGAACAGACGTCTGTTTTTCGGGGACATATTTTTCTGACTCATTCAGCGACGAGGGTATCGTGGCGTTGTTGGTCATTTCTGCTAAGCCTTAGCTGTATGAAACAGAGAACAGAGAAAAAACTTAAAAACACCTGCTAATTTAGGAAATGTTCAAGGTCGTTGGATGTGGGGTGTTCCAAGGCAGATGATGTTGATCGTGGTCTCCATAAATACCAACGTCGGCTAAGAATCGGCCCATCCAAAGAGGCGGGCTGACTGATTACCGAAATCTTCAGACCGCATGGAGCATAAAATTAGCTAGAACAAATGACTAACGCGACAGGATTCATGGAAGTGGAAATATAAAAGGTGCAGTGAGGCAGGTTAACAAGGTTCATTACCCAAGTATTTCCCTTGAAACGGTTTGCGGAGAAACTCCATTAGAAGTTTAATGTGAGTGATCGTCTGTCATTTATGAATCGATATCGGAGGTACCAGCCAATAGCATTCGGGATTTCAAACTGGCTGACATTATAGTGCTTTCGCGGTGGGCCCCCTACTTTTTGGATGCTTCTTGTTCTCTTTTCTCTCTTCTTCGTTTCACATCCCAATTGTATACCCGCGCGGTATTAACTTCCATGATTGTAAGCTGCTCTCGAAGAAACTCGAGATCTTCGATAGTGTTGTTTAGGCTCGTTTCGGCCACTCTTAGCTTCGATTGGAGTAGAGTTACAGCAGCTGGAATTTTGTAGGACAACATTACGTTCGCCTAATTGATGGGAGGTTAGTGTCGAACAGCAGAAGGGTGGAGATTAGCACACCCCAAGCCATAGGTAAACCGTGTCTGTTTCTTCGAGTTCAGCCTCGGCATACAAAGTATCATTCAGCTCGAAAGTTGTTTTCAGTGGCTTCTTCAAGCCATCCTCTTCGGTATCTTCATCCAAGTCATCTTCCAGATCGTCTTCGGTTTTGCCTTTTCCTTCCTGAAGGATAAGTCACATCGACGCATAATCGCAGCAGAAAAAGTAACTCACCCTGCGTTCTTGCATATATTCAACCATATCAAGGGTTTTCTTGATATCTGGAATTTTCTCTTCTAGATTTGCCCGCCGTTGTGTTAAGCTAGTTTCCATGTAGCGATACTTCCTATTCTTGCAAAGCAAGGGACAAATTCATTAAATGGCTCATTTTATTAGCGTACTAACTTACGCTATGGCTTCCTGAAAGCTTTTGAGAGCAGGTTCGGCTTCACCATCCTTCCCGCCCAGGTATTCTTCCACATCTGCCTGCCAAAACGCAATCAGGATGAAGAGCACAATATTCAGAGCGTCAAATCTCACAATAAAGGGTGCTTTTGGAATCCCTCGAGGGTTCTTTTCTTCCGAGAATACAGTTTTGCCTTTCGATGCCATGCTGAACAACTGGAAAGTTGAGCAGAAAGTTTGGAGAGTGGGACGAACAGGGGCTTCGGCTAAGACCGATCGGAGTTTCAACTCCGCGATCCCTGAGCAAGTTTTCTTCTCCGTCTTTCGACCTACTCCATTTCTCTGAGAATTGTCAGTAAAGCCCATGGATCGTCTGAAATAATGTCAAGGCTTATAATCAAGAATCTTCCTCTGTATGTGACCCCGGAAAAACTTCGGCAACATTTCGAACAGAAAGGCCACCCCCCAGGGACAATTACTGACGTACAAGTCTCTCAAAAACCAGATGGGACTTCACGGAGGTTTGGGTTCGTTGGCTTCAAGTCTGATCAAGAAGCTTTGGCTGCCCAAAAATGGTTTGATCGAACTTTTATCGATTCCACCAGGATATCTGTCTTAGTCTCTGAGGTAAGCTTCTCTGTTGTCTTCATACTGCAAAAACTTCATTTGACATGAAGGTTAGGGCGCGAGGGACGCACCTGCTCCTCGGCCCAACAAACGCAGAAGGATCGAGGCTTCCAACCTAGAAGTTGATCTTCACTCTTCGTTTTCAAAACCGAACGTTCAACTACAACCTCCTACGAAGTCGAAGGACAAACTCGATGAATTTATGGAAGTCATGCAACCCAAGAAAGGTCCTGCCTGGGCTAACGAAGTCCAGACAGCTGCTCCTGTTGAGCAGCCACCCATTCAAGACGAGGAGGATAACCCTCCCGGAGAGCTAAGCGACCTCGACTGGATGAAGCAAAGAACGTCCAAGCAGAGCAACCTTGAAGACAAGGCGTTTGAACAATCAGACGATGATGAACCTTCCGAAAAACCTCTACAGGTAGGTAATACTTTCGGATCTTAAGTATTGAGCTTTTGGTTCAAACTTTTCAGGCCGTTGTCGTGGAAGAATCGGCACCTCCGGATGCTACAAGAGAAACTATTCTTCAAACAGCCCGGCTTTTCGTCCGTAACTTGGCATATTCATGCACAGACGAAGAGCTGGGAGAATTGTTTCGCCCGTATGGCGAAATCGCACAGGTTAGTGTCCATCTCAGCTTTCAGGATATCTTTTCTTGCCTTGCTCGCCAGCAGGCAATTCGAGATGACAATCACTCATAGGGACATCAGACTCCTCGGAGAATGTTGATTCATGGGATAAATTATTGATAGTAGTATCTGACACGTTTTTTTACCATTTGATTAGAAAACCGAGTACTATAATATAAACTGACTAGTTTTCACTAGGTGAATTATCTATCCAGCTATGCTATAAGATGAAAACTTGATAGGGACATCAGACCGTCACGGAATGTTGATCCTTCAGGAAACCGATAGTAGAAATTTTATTCTGATCTAATCTATCCGATGTCCTCAGCTATCTTTGTATGCTGACCTTGTTGTTCATAGGTGCATACACCGCTGGATGCTCTCACGAAGCAACGGAAAGGTGTTGCGTATGTCACATTTGCGCAGCCAGCCAATGCTGTCGCCGCCTACGAGGCCTTAGATAAGAAATCGTTTCAAGGTCGCTTGATTCATATTCTTGGAGCTGTTGATCGACGTGGAAGGACGGAAGATTTGGACAAGAAGAAGACCGTCAAGGACGAAACAGTTGCCAAGCGAAAAGCTGCAGCTGGCAAAGATTTTAATTGGAGTATGCTTTATATGAATGTACGCCTCGCCTTTCTCAGTCACAAAGACATATTCTCAACAGCATGTAGAGTGACGCTGTCGCTTCATCTATCGCCTCCAGAATGAACATCTCTAAATCTGAAATTCTCAATCCCGACGATTCATCAGCTTCGTCATCAAATCCTGCTGTCAAACTTTCTCTCGCCGAAACTCACATCATTCAAGAGACGAAGGCCTACCTCGAATCTCAAGGCGTTCTCCTTTCTTCATTCTCGTCACGAGCGAGGTCAGATACCACGATCCTTGTCAAGAACATTCCTTATGGAACCACAGAGCAGCAAATTCGAGAGATGTTCGAACCTCATGGAATGCTTTCACGAGTGCTTGTACCGCCCGCTGGCACTATGGGCGTTGTGGAATATGACAGTCCTGCTGATGCAAAACAGGGTTTCAAGAGCGTCGCATACAGAAGGCTTGGAAACTCGATTATATATCTGGAAAAGGGCCCTCTGGGGATGTTCGATGACCAGCGTCCTGCAGCTGGCCCAAACTCGACGGCGGCAGAATCATCTCAGTCAAAATTGAAAACGGGCGGACCTGTACGACTGCCTGAAGATGCTATGGAACTTGACGATGCCGACGCAACTCCCAGTGACCAATCAATCAAAACAGGCTCAACCCTCTACATCAAGAACCTCTCTTTCAGCACTACCTCGGAGCGCCTGAACAAGGTGTTGTCTGCTCTCCCATCATTCTCATTCGCCCGAATTCAAACGAAGCCCGATCCCAACCCCGCTCGGCCAGGTGCTCGACTGAGCATGGGTTACGGCTTCGTCGGGTTCAAAGACACAGATGGTGCGAAAAAAGCGCTGAAGAGCATGCATGGATTTGTACTTGGTGGTCATGCTTTGAGTGTGTCTTTCGCAGGACGCGGAGCAGATCAAGGAAAAGAAGATGGCGAAAAGGGAAAGAACACGGCCAAAAGTAGAACCACGAAGATGCTCGTTAAGAATGTGCCTTTCGAAGCGACTAGGAAAGACATTCGGGATCTTTTTGGGTTAGTTTTCTTCTGTACGACCCGTTTAACAAAAGATTTTCTTATCGTCTTGCTAGCTCACATGGTCACCTTAAATCTGTCCGTTTGCCAAAGCGGTTCGACTCCCGCTCTCGTGGATTTGCATTTCTCGAGTTTGTTTCAAGGCATGAAGCCGAGAACGCCTATGCTGCGTTGAAACATACCCATTTGCTTGGGAGACATCTCGTATTGGAATGGGCAGAGGAGGCCGAACAGGACCTGGACTTGCTCAGGAAGAAAGCAGGAGTTGGATTCGGGGGTGGGAAGGATATGCCTGGTCAGAAGCGGAAACTTGATTTCGGTAAGACCGGGGAGGAGGACGTGGAGGATGTGGAAGCCTAAGGCTGAGGGCTTCGACTCCATCTTGGCATCAATTACAGTGTATGAATAACATGCTGATATTGCTGTTGAGGAACTTTGGCCATCGAAGGGCGTATTTGCTAAGCTATCCCGGGTTGAGGAAAGATACAACGTTGGCTGTACCAACGACTATTTTTAGTCCTTCGACTTCACTTCGTCGAAGTTATTTCCATGTCATCGTCGCTATCGCTGTCGAGTTCCACGCATTCTGTTGATACCCAGACGTCGAAATATGCTCAAGCTGAGGTATTTGCAAAAGCACCCCGAGTAACCGTCATAGGGAAACGCGCTGGCCGTCAGGAAGGTACCCCAAGTCTCAAATGGGTGAGACGGCTGAAGAAGTCACTATCCCAGTATAATGCTCAGTCGTTTCAGAGACATGGCGGATAAATGTTGGTCGCTGAGTCCGAAGGTGAAGCGTCGGAACGATGGAGGATAACACGCGATTCGGAAAAATTCGAGCTGCGGGCTGAGAGTTGATGGTCAAAGAAGCTGTAAAGATGATTCAGGAGCAGTCGTCGCTGCCGTAACTCCTTTAACCGCGAGATTTCGTGTTTGATGCGTGTGTTCAACGTTGGTCGTCAAGTTCACATGAACGTCGGAGTTCCTGGAACGAGTGAGCATTTCCATTACCCACCCGTGGTCCGTCGGATTTAACGACTCGGAGATCATCGACCAGAGTCTGGGCAGAACGAGTGCCGCTGCCTGCCATGCGTGGCAAACTTGAGTAACTCGAATCAAGCTTTTCTTCCCAGGGAAGTCGAGCCGGTATTGAAGTACAGCAAAGGGCGAAACGATAGGCCAGTTTTTACCACCTCTCATTTACTGATGTTCGTGGAGCTTTCGTGACAGCTGCTCCAGGAAATTGCCATGTTCAGTCATAAATCGACACATGAGGGCAAATATTTATTTGTCCCGCTCCAATTCTAAACAAAAAGCACTGAGTGGACGGGAACAAAAACTGGCCTATCGTTTCACCCTTTGCTGTAATTAAGTAGCTCTGTTTTTGAATTGATGAAGGATTGAATCACGAAGTTTGAGTGGCAAGCACATTATGGGCAAATTTCATACATGGTTTGACAAGATATCTTTGGATTGAGAGAATGCTGTAGAGTTAATTTGGACTCCTTGCATACTGCAAGTAGTTAGGGTGCGAAACGGTGATCAAATCTTCTATGGTCATATTAGAATTACTGGAGAGAGGGCTATGTAACGCGACCTAAGTTCAACGTCAACCTGACTTATTTGAGAGAGACTCAGACACCTCAGAAGAGGGAAAGAGAAGATTGTTTAGATATAACTAGAGCATGATAAATAACAAGGCTGTAACAGGGAGATGTAAGCTTAGTAAATACGTAGCTAAACAAAGAGATTAGACCGAGCTCTCGAGCAGGAAACCGTGGATAAGTACGCGTCGAGTATTGGAAAACGGTAGACAGGGGAGATGATAACCGAAATAGGAAGCAAGATGGATTTAGGTCTTACGGACCATAGATCGAAAGTTAATGGAGGAGCAAGGCAAGGGTTAGTTGATGCGGCTGTAAGTTGCGGGAGCCTGGAGGTCTGAACCTACAATCAAAAGAGATGATGAGCTAAGTTTAAAACTTTTTCCGCCACTGAGGATTGTCCTAAGATTCAAGCGCCCTGCGGGGCAAAATTAAACGGAGAGCCAGATGTGTGAGGGTAGTTTATTCACTCAGAAACTTGTCAATACGCAATTTGCTTCAATCGACAACAAAGTAATGTGGGCGATAACTGTCAGTAACTACTTGGCTCGCTCGAGCAGAACTAACCACCGCAACATCACTATACCGTCAATGATTCGCTACATCCCAATGTGCTGGGCTCCCTTCAAGTCTTGTTAGCCATTCCTGCCGGAATCTAACTTCCTCCTCCCGATAATATGACCAAGGGGAACTACTATGTCCTCCCCTCTGAATGAAAAGTTTTTCGTTTGATTCAAAGAGCTCTTCGAGGGTTTGTTGAGCTCTTTGCAATTCAGGTATTGCTTCAGATACCAAAAATGGGGGCCTAGATCCAAGAAAAACAATGAAGCATTGTAGAGTCTGAGGAAGCCGTATCAAAAAAGGAGAGGAATTGTCGAGAGGCATGTCCATCATGGTTTGAGGTGGCCCAAGATACCGAACCAGCGCCGATTCATTCACAAAATTGGGAGTCCATTCGCAATCGAGGCGGAGGTGTGTTACGTTTGGCGTCAGTACCCAAATCTCGTGGGGATCCAGTTTCCTATGGTACGACATTCTGAGCCGACGGAGAGACGGAAGAATGTCGCCAGTCAGGTCAATCTTGACCCGCGGGTCTATTAATCCTATTAAGGCCAATTCGGACAAGCAGGGAAAGTGAACGGGAAGGAAGAGTTTCTTTCTCGGAACTTGTGCGAAGGAAAGGAAGAGAAGTCGCAGAGATGGAGCAACAGCCTGGAGGATTTGAATGGCAAGTTGTACTCGTTGTCGGTGGTGGCGATGATCGTACTTATCTCCCTACAAAGATAGTGAGTAAGATCAAATCACATTTGAGCTTGTAAAAGAGCCCGGGAAGTACCTTCAATGAACGTTCAAGCTCTATCCCTGCGGCATCGAACACTGCATCGATTTTTCGAGAAATCGCTTGATATTTCGGGTTGGAGCTCTGTATTTGCTCGTCTTGATTATACCTCGGGGAGTATAAAGAGAGATACATGCTCTCTACCCGTCTATGCTCTTGAGGTAAATTTTGGATGACCAAAAGAAACTTGATTGCTGAGGGAATTCCTAGAATCGCCACAGACCGATATTTTACTGGTTTGCAAACTTCGTGAAAGTAGCGACAGACATTAGAGATTGAGCGCCCAGAAAATCCATTGTCTGAACATGCTAAACCAAAAATTTCCGCCCAGAGTTCTGGAGGCAGCGAACGCCGCTCGTCAGCAAAGTACATGGCTTTGAGGAAAAGCGATAAGAGTCGCCGATTGATCGCTGCGTGACCAAGCAAACGGACTGCCACAATTTCCCACCCGCTCTCACCACGAAAAATCAACCTAGCTTTCAAAATCGAGCCACTGTAAATTCTACAACTTTAAAGTTGGCCCTATTACTTCTTTTTTGACGACTAATATCTCAGGTTGATATCTTTTGGATGGAAAAAGCGTCAACACTCAGCACCGATCCCAGAGTGTTCGAAAAGTAGGCTGAATTAGTCATAATATCATACTAACTATTGAAAAACTTTGCAACAGAAATAACAGTCGAGGTTAAAATGAGAACGCTTGAACTAGCTCCAACTGAAAGTAAGTACCCGATGCCAGTGCTTCTGCTACAGTATCCTCGCCAATTAAATAGACTCTTTAAAGGCTGACGGGGACGCAGCCGATGGCGACAACACCCTCTAGAATTCATGTCAGTCCTTGAATCAATGGCGCACAGAATCGGCGAATTGACTATTTAAAAAAATATACTCACTGAAGCTGTTGTTCGAGCAGCAGACTGGTTGCGCAGTGCTAGTAAGGTTGTCAATATGGGGTCAAAGAGTATGAGTCAAAGCAATATCTACCAAGAGCTTCCACCAGCGCCAATGACTGTGATCGGGGTGCAGGTAACACCGATGAGCGCGTTAACATCAGAGACATTGATGTTCAAGAGCCCAAGGAGCTTGGAGATGTTCGCGTCCTTGGTGGTGCCAGTGCTGTTGCAGCATTGTACGGGACCAGTGTTGCACTGGCTGGCTGGGATACCCGTGGCGGCAGCAAGGGATGCACCGAGAGCGAATGCAGCGAGGTATTTGAATTGCATGTTTGTTATGAGGCTTTGCTTTGAATGCTAATTGATTGTTGAAGATTGTGAGGCTGATGATCTGAACCTCGACTCTCGTCTGGCTTATATACCTATCGACGATGTTTTGTACGCTTTGTGCATGAATTTTAAAACGTAGAGATTATTCGCATGATGCATTTGGGGTCTGGGGATACTCGCAGACTGCTCCACGACGAAGCAAGACGAAACGGACCCGAAGCCGATTCTTTGCCTCGTGAACGGGATGAAATAACCAAGATTGCGGTTTAGATAGAGCTTCTCGCGTCTTAGTGGAGTCATCTGAATTGTAAAAATGGAGACGAGTATGCTGGTGTGTGAGCAGCTGCACCAAGTATAGGTAGTGGCTGGAAAAAGACGCACGCTGTCGTCTACCTTTCAAGTCCACTCATCAAGTTAGAATCAATAGCCAGTAAGACAGAAGAACGTCATGCATTTCATTGATTAGATCCACATGTACTCTTGAGCATGTTGCGATGTGGAGTCGAAGGACAACAATAACGCCGACGAAAAGTTATTCATGAATCGTGAGATGGGAACACCCAAAGTAGCCGCATTAATGCTTGCGAAGTGAAAGGTGTCAAAATCAACATCGAATTGCACAAGTGCGCGCCTCACGAGATCATACCAGCCATGTTGGGTGTTCTTATCCGCGCTAAAAGCGAGCGCAACGCAGCGCCAACCGAAAAATTTGCGCCTTAACACGCCGCTTTTGCAGAGACGAATGTCATTTTCACAGGTCACCACAAATAAATAAATTTGGTCTTAACGTTGTATGTGAATATTCAGAGTTTTATTCGCTCACAACATCACCGCAACATGACAACACCGTTTTTGTCACTTATTGCTATATGGAAGTATCTGGTGGCTGTACGCTGATCGACGCCTTTTAATCTTCGATCATTCGTCTCAATCGGGAATTCGACATTCAGATTCACATGAAATTCGCAGTCGATCATGGTACAATCAATTCAACTATGACTACTATTTACAGGCATTTGATTCTTGTGAAGGCTATGACGCTCTGGTTTAGAGGCTGACCGGAGTGCAGCCAATGGCAACAACACCCTCTATTGAAAACATGTTAGTGTCTTCTCCGCATCTTCATAAAGATAACAAGAATTAAAGGCTCACTGAAACTGTTGTTAGAGCAACAGACGGGCTGCGCAGCACTAGATATAGAAACAGCAATCAGAACTTGAACTCTAACAAAGACAGAGTCGTGATCTTACCAGGAGCTTCCACCAGCACCAATAACGGTGATGGGGGTGCAAGTAACACCAACGAGAGCGTCGACATCCGAAACGTTGATGTTGAGAAGTCCGAGAAGTTTAGAGATGGATGGATCCTTCGCCGTGCCGGTGCTGTCGCAGCACTGGACTGGGCCAGTATTGCACTGAGACGCCGGGATGGCGGTGGCGGCAGCAAGGGATGCACCGAGAATGATGACAGCCAAAGACTTGAATTGCATGTTTGAGTTGGTTGAAGAGCTGGTAAAATAAAAACTGTGGTTGTTGTGATGGCTGGACATACTCAGTTATGGGTTCTTTTATACCTCTGGCCCTATCATTTGGTCAGATGTTTGCTCGACCTCGTTGACAGGCGTTGGAGCAGAAATTTGCGATGAGAAGCGCCGATGGCCGAAGAAGCACTGCAGACAAAATAGTGGTCAAATTGCAACAGGCGCCGAGTGGAGTAGTCCTCGTTCAGTGGAGCGGAAATGGTATCTATAGTTAGACTTTCAATAGCAAGATCTTTGAACGACTGTCGCCAATATCAGATCCTCGAGAAGAAAACGAACTTGCGCGTCATTTTATCCTCAGTCTACCACGCGGATCCGGATGCAAGATCTGCCGCCCAAGCGACTTCAGACTTTCCACCGCCAGCTTCTCCCAACGAAAGTAAATTTCACAATCAAATCAAATGGTTATTCTTCATAACATTTCTCGTCGATACACTCGACAGTATTAAGCGAAAAAACGAGGGTTATAACTGCGCCGTGATAAAGATATTAAAATCGTGGCATGTATTACATACTCCCACACGAATAGACATGCCCGACTTGGACCTCAATTTAGTCTTCAAAATCATTCCACGGAGGAATTTTGTTATTTCAAGAACTCCCGCGATCAGCTACGAGCAAATATAGTAACTGAAACTTGGAAGCAAGAGCTCACGCATAATATGCGTCGTAAACAATGTTTCGACCAAAGGCCCCGCGAGTAGAATTTGTACGATAAGCAATGAAAACATCGTATTATCTTGAAACGAATGACGTCAAAACAAAGAAGAGGCGTGTACATAGGTAAGAAAAAAAGGTTCCGGTGATAATGCAAGATAAAAACAAACGATGCAATGAGAAAAGATGACGCAAATCGAGCACAAGAATCCGAAGTGAGGTAACATAAGTTGTGAATAGTAGTTGTGAAAGTCTGGACAAATGAAGCTGGAAAACGGACACATGACTATACCAAACCCCCATCCCAGCTCGCCCTCTTTCTCTTGTTTGTCTCTGTCTTCAACATCAAGTCTTGCGGGCAAACCGCACTCTGACCACGGTGATGGCTCATCGACCTCCCAAGCCCCTGGTTCGAGCTTGCGTTCTTGAAATGTGACTGCCGAATCGTACCTGTTCCCGTAATATCAAGTCCTGCGAAGCTTCCCATGCCTAAGCCACCAATCGAGTCAGTCGATATCCCACTTGATTGACCGACGGATGAAGCAGCAGCCAATGCGGCAGCAACAGAAGCGAAGCTGTCCGAAGGAGGTAATTGAGAAGATCCTTGCTTTGCTGAATTGTGATTTGAATGGTGTTGCATTCTGATAGTACCAAAAGGCGACGGTGTACTTTCTTTGACAGAAGAGTTGGAGGATTGATTATTCCCAAATGCAAGATTTAAACCAAGGCTGGATAGACTCATGCCTTGAACACCCATCTGCCCAGACGACATCGTCGAAGAGTTCATTGCAGCACTTTGGGCGAGATCCAGGGCTTCACCGCCATTCGCATTCTGCTGGCCTGCCATCGCCATTCCATACGTTGCATAGTGTAGATCCAAATACGGTACATTGTAGAAGTCGGGTGATGTGATATTGAGAGAGTTAGAATTCATCCACGACGATGGTGCAGCTGCAGCCGTGGCGGGCATACGCCATACATCAGGGTTTGAGGACGATCCCGTGTTCTGAGACTCAGTGATACCATGCGAGAGACCGTGGTGATGACGGGATGGATGCGAATGAGGTGTATGTGAAGGCGTCGAAGAGGATGAAGATGGTTTAGCATTAAGGGCTGGAGATAGCATCAATTGGGAAGAGAACATGCTACCATTTTGTGCCTGAGCTTGAGGTTGAGATTGATGTCGAACATGCTGAGGTTGAACTCGTGGCTGCTGTCGAGGTGTGTGTGGTGCATGGAGAAGTGCAGGACTTGAGATGGAAGTCGTAGCGATCGGCCGAGGGCCAGCATTACCCGATCGCATTAGTTCCGAGCTCCTTCCCATCCTTGACTGCGACTGCACATTGCTCGAGGTGGCAAAAAGGTTCTCCAACCCTCTGCCCAGGTTTGGGCTGAGAGATTGGTTCATTCCATGCGGAGGCGAATTTGGGTGACTTTGATAAGGGTGTCCATAATAAGATGGGTGGTGGTGGTGGCCATGAGGATGCGAATGCATAAGCCCAACGCCCACATCGTCCATAGACATAGGAACACCATAGTTTCCATATCCACTTGAGTTGTTCCCATTCCCTACACTCATACCATCTCCAACTGCATTACGAGCTTCCGTTGGAGGAACAGAAATCGATCTGTGGTGACCGCCACTTCCTTGACCTGACCCACCCGCCTGCGAGCTCCTCATTCGCGACCTCGAATGAGTCATGAGCGGTGTTGCTGGAGGAGTCGCATTCTGCTCGAGATCATGTTCGTCATCTTGGTCCTGGCCATTCGACATATCTACCAAATCCTCCAGGCTGAAATGATCACTGAGCATCGAAGACTCCGTAGGTTCCACCTTCTCTTTCACCCCAGAGACAAGACCATCACTCCGCAAATCCTCCATCGTCGCATCAATAGCTTGACCTAGATGACTTCCCGAAGCCGTACTCCCGGTCGACGAGTCGTGGTTATCGTCCAGAGAAATACCAGTCAGACCAAGTTCGTCTGTGATGGACGAGTAGCCAGTTGTATGGCCATCAAGCTGCATCGCATTACTACCGCTATTCGGTCCACCAGCGTCTTCCGGAATACCTTCGAGGCCCAGTCCCATGATTTCACTCCCAGTACTCCCAAACGAGTTCAGATTCATATTGCTTAGCGCGAACTGCGAATTGTACAGCCCAGCCAATGACAGCGGCATCGAAGCAAACGACTGCATCCTCGATCCAGCACCAGCGCCTGACGAGATAAGATCACCAGCAATCTGCGAATGGTACCCTTTGAATCCTGTCCCACCAGCGCTCGCACCAGCACCGCCTTGATCATCATCCGAGAAAGTCGTATGCGAGTCCCCAATCCCAGCTTCAGAGGAGATATCCGCAGGCATAGAGGGTGGGAATAGGTCGTATCGATCCAGAACACCATGGTTGAGGTGTGGATGGAAGGAAAACGGAGACCCAGGTGCAGGTGAAAAATTTCCATTATGGTCGATGAACGAAGATGAAGACGTAGAGCTAATGCTACCACTGCTAGCATCCAACCGAGGATTGGGTGAAAACCAGTCTTGACCCCATGCACTCTTGCCGATCATATTTCCGCCTAGAAAGTCATTCCGTCTGTTGATGAACGGAGAGGACGTGTTGGAAGGGTTGTTGCTAACACCGCCGCCAGAGTTATTCAGCAGAAAGTCAGACAAGTGGCTGGTTGTTGGTGATGCGCCTGCAGTAGACCATGCGGCGGTGGAAGAGTGGGTGGGTGTATTGGCACCCGAAGACCACGTTTCGATGTTTTCCATGTCTGAGTGGGTGTCGCTCGGAAGGAAGTCGGGAATATTGAGAGACTCAGTCTCAATAGTAATATATTCCACGTCGTCGTTCATCGTTTCCATGTAGGCGTCTGCACCCAGTGTGGGTGGAGAGGAAGTAGCCGGTGCTGATGCAGGTGTGGGTAGCGAAGAGATGCTGGAAGGTGTGGCCACAGACACATTCGGTGGTGAAGATTTGAGAGACCGGTAAGGTGAGGGTGAAGTGGAAGATGACTTGTTTCTAAACAATGGAGGCGTTGCTGGTTTCTTAAAAGGTGATTTGTCCTCTTCTTCTTCGCCTCCAGAACTATCTTCGTCCTCTGAGCAAGCTGTACTTTGAGGAACACTCTTCGTGCCACCACGAAGGAAACCAGTACTCGATTGAGCTCTTCGTCGGCTACGAACTGGGCCAGCAGTCGACATCTGAGAGAGGTTATCATCTGCAGCCCTCACTGGTCCGTCGGCTTTCTTCTTGATCGTACTCCGAGGCTTGTAGCCTGCAGCTTGGTAAAGGTGGGGAAATGCATTCCTGAACCGATCCCGGAGATCAGTCGACCTTCGGTTTTGCTCTTGAAAGATGGGGTCTTTGACAATCGTGGCCCAAGTAGTACCATGCTTCTCATAACCAGCTTTGAGGGCAGCATCTTCCGCTTCGGTGAAAGGCCGTCGTCGTTTACTGCGAGTCTTCTCAAATAAGGATGATCCGTCGGGGAAAGTGGAACGAATCTTGTTCGACAGGTGGGTCTTAGCATTGGGATAGTGCTTCTTGTAAGCATCCGGGAAGTAAGTACGGAACCTTCATTGTAAAGAACAAGCGAACATGACATCAGTTTAACATAATGCCTCGCGCACAGCGTGTTGTTCCACGTACCTATCCTTGAGATCGACTGCCGTACGATCATGGAACTTGAGATTAGGGTCTTGCAAGATCGTCTTCCAATTGCCGACACCGTGCTATAATGAGACACAGTTCAGATATATAAAGAGGACTAGCGGAGAGGTAAACGCACTATTTGACACCCATTGACCAACATCATGGTTTCTTCTTGAGACCATTTCTTTCGCGCTTTCTTCTCCGGAGTTTGAGACTCGTCTGTGCCTTTCGAGCTATCAATCTTGCGTATCTTTCCTTTCTTCTCGGATGTAGACCGCCCTTTCTGTTCACCCAGAGACGATGATGACGCGGCCCCCTCTGACGACTGTGAGTCTAACCCCATTTCGTCCCTGAAACTCCATGGTTGCACAACTCGGGGTGAAGAAGGCGAAGCCAGAGATACGCGTCTCTGTTTCAACGCGGAAACACTCGCTGGAGGCACCGTTGAGACTGGGTACGGAGCCTTGAACGAAAATGAAGATGTTGAAGAAAGACCGCTGGGAGACGGTTGAGATTTGGTTGCTCCCTGAGCTGGTGAGCTAGCTGAGGCCATTCCCGGTTTATTGTGTGAATTGTTGTTTCAGTGAGTTGTGTCTACGGCCGAAAATTGCAAGTTCCTTGCCCTTCGCAGATAAGCCAGAGTCGGATATGAAACGAAGTGAACGAAGAAAAGGAAGTGGCCAGGAAAATGCGAGTGATATGTCAGAGTTTGATGCCTCGTTGCTGGGGCGAGGCGGCTCTAAGCCTGAAAACCACCTCGCTGCTGATTATCAGGAGGCTTGCGCTGGCCACGCGTTGGATTTGGAGGAGAAATGCAGCCAACGAACAGGTCAGATAGTGAACAATGGTGCGGGTCAGAGTGAAAGTATCGGCACGTTGTCAGACGCTTAGTGCGATTTGTTTACTTGGCAGTCATGCGACCGGAACATCAAGAACTATTTATTGTACTGTGCTATCTGTAGCCGAGAAATTCGTATGTACTACCATGAGAACCAACGGTCAGACCTCGACACTCAGCGCTCAGAACACACAGTTTTATTGAGTAGTCATGGTAAGCATAAGTATGTGGGTGTTCGAATCATGGATGGTTGCAACTGCGACCGGAAAGTACAACGCTGTGGTACAAAGTCTCTCATAGTCGTAGTGTATGACCAATGTCATTAAATGAAAACAGATGTCAGCAGATAGCTACAGTCTGTCGAGAAAAGGCAGCTTGTGCCCCAGGCCCATGGCCAGAGCATACCGTGGTGGGAAGACGAACAGCCCATTGAGGAAGTCACGGATGTCCGACCAGCGCCGCAGAGCGCATCACGTTAAAAGGTTGCATTGGCGATCAGAGGCGTTCGATAAAGAGCTATCCCGATTTGAGCAGGAGAATAGAGGAATGGGGGAATGACTAATTACAAGATGCCGAATGTGAAGTCACAGCCCCAAGGTCGAGACTGGTCTGTGTTAATCTTGGGAAGGTTTGTAGCCAGAGTAAAACGCGCCTTTGCATTAAAATATCAAGGGATACATCTTTTAAAGATAAAGTCAGTTACCTGAATGGTCATGCATCTACTGCAAAGTCATCGTGACATTTTGGCGACTAAATGCGGAGTTTACCAGCTTAGACGCCTGCTGACAACGCTTCGAGCCCGAGTATTCGTTTAGCTTCATTCGACAGTGTCTCGTTGACTGTGGCTCTTCCGACGAACTGAGACTCTCCTTCTCCGCCAGGGAAATCTCTGTAGGACAATTTAAAATTTCTGACGGTCAAGGAGGTTCGGCGGCTTGCTTACGGCGGCGAAAGTCCTTTAAAAAAGTTTGCTTTCTGATGACTGAGGTAGCTAGCACTATCAGGACCATTAGTCAAGCTCGAGTTAACCCCAATACACTATGGAGACTTACTTTCCAAGGGTGAGAGGTACAGCTGGTATGTAAAACACAGACGAATCTGATTTGCCTCGATGCTGACCCTCTACAGCATGAACCAGATCACAATGCCCTACAAGTCGTAAAAATCAGCATGTTAATGAAGTATATCGACCAATTAGCAATCCTACAATAAACTTGATCTCCTGGTACAACATTTGGAATCGACACCATCGATCGCCCAAGCTGAAGGTGAGGATGCGTCTTCTCATTCAACTCTTGCGTAGTCCCAAGCCCACTTCCCGGAAAACACGAACTCTCAAGATCCACAGACCAATCATTCATATTCGTCGGGTTCACATAAAAGAACGGCCTAAGCGTCATATACGCAGTAGCCAACTTCAATATCGGCAGGACACGTAATGTCCCTTGATTCGGTCCACAATACGACAACGACGTCCACCCTTGCCAAGGCCGGAATATCGAACAAGCGTTGGATTTGTTGTACATGTCTTGTTTGGCGAGAAGCCATGGGGAGGCGTCGAAAGAATCATGTTCTCGCCAGTTACTTCCGCCTTCAAGGATCTTTTTGACGACTTGACGGAAACCAGGATCTTCCCATCTTTCAACTGATCCACAGTCGACGTGAGGGCCAAGTGTGAATTTGGCGTCACCAGGTTGGCGGATTCGGAGGCGGTCAAAGTAGGAGATTGGGTTTGATAGATTGATTTCGCTTGTTGGATCAGAAGCGTGCCAGAGTTTTGAGAGAAGGAAATTTTGAGTGTTAACGATGGCTGGATGCGTACGAGCTTCGATCTGAGCTTTCGAGTTATAGATTTCGAAAACTTGAATGTTGTCTTGTGGAAACCCTAGAGAAGAATATGCCAACGCCCTCTCAATAGAGTATTGATGAAAGTAATACCTTTCACTCGATTTTTGTTCAAAGCAACATAATCCAAAATGGATTGTTTCCACGCTAGAGCTTTCTGGTGACCCGAAATGCGTGAGTGGTAAAGCAGTATAAAATAGATCCTTGACTTGCCTGGATGGGGACACCACCTTGTACAATCACTGCTCCGCGGGTCTTGATCTCCTGGATAATTCGAGAGTAGTTCGACCCGAGATCTTCGTATTGTACTCGAGGAACGATCTAATAATCGGAGAGAACGATGGACTGTTAGCTTTCTAGAAAATCGCATTCCTCAACTCAACCACACACGAACCTCAGATCCCTTCGCCTCAATTTCCTCGATCGCCTTAGGCAGCTTTTCCAACACGTCTTTCCAACTATCGACCATCTCATCTCTCCACAACATCTTCTTCAAATCTGCAAAACGCGGTGGGAGGGCAGCCTGCTCTCCTCCCGTCAACGAAGTGAAAATATCAGCAATCGACCCTTCTTTCTTAGCTGCTCGTGTTGTGAGGCTCGGGGTTGTCGCAGCCGACATCATTTTTCTGCGATTTAGGAGCAGGCATCGATGTTTGTGCAGTGCCTTCATTGGAAAAGACATGGTGAGAGTCAACTCAGTGAGACGTCTCGAATTTCATGGGACGAGTTTAGTGGGAATTTATGTTTGTCAGCTGATTTCGGAGGTGAGATTGTCGACTAATTTGGGGAACGGATTATTCTTCAAGCGCTTGTCAAAGTAGAGCAAGGGAAAAGGAGATATCTAAATTGGCTTTTGGGTGAACCTCATGATAACAATGAAAAGAAGCGGCTCACCATTATCTAGAGTACGACACAAATAGTCAAAAGCCGTTAACCAATATAACATCTTTTCGTTGAAAAAGACTAGAATATTGCTCGTAGTCGAGATTGAGGCTCAATGATTATGGGGTTGCTAGGGTTCCAGGGTCACCAAGATATCTCATTTCCAACTCATCAAACACCTCGATGCGCTTAGTGACTTGGAATCCCAATTTTCGGAATAGATTGACGCTAGGTTCGTTTGATGATCCAATCCTGCTGACGAGCCGAAACGGAGAGATGCAGAGCGGGGATGGAGGTATGGCCGCGAAGAGCTTCGTGTCTTCGTTTACAGTGTTGTGCCCAAAGAAAGATTGCGGTTGCCCCGTAGCGTATCCAAGCATAAGCTGCAATGCCTCCGTTGCGAAGCCGCCGCGCCTATATGAGTTTTCTGGTCTACGGTCAGAGATGAAACTTGAATAAAAGTCCGCCAACGAACCTGCTATCATGATTTCAACCTCAGCATACGAATGGCCGTCCTCCGAATCCTCGGTGTCGCATGCTGGTGGGATCTCTAAAGAAAGGCGTGAACCATAGAGAAAGATGTTTACATCTCCAACCATGGGCAACTTGGATAGGAGTGGACTGTCAGGAAGGAGGCCTTCTGGTGGTACTAGGAGTTCCGATGACTCTTTGGCAAGAATTATGAAGGTTAGTTTGTCTTCGTCAATCTGCCATTTTCCTGTCGTATAAAAGGTTAGCCAAAAGTAAAGCTTTAATAGGTTTTGCGAGGCACTTTGCATTTCGTATTCTTCTTCTAAAGAGAGCTGTTCGCTGGCCGTCAACTCTCGAAGTTCGTCGTTGAGCATCCATTGATGATATTTCTGGTTCAAATCTGAATCCAAATTCAGCATTGGAAAAGGAGATTCTTACATACAGGAACATGTTCTGGCCCATACGGGACCAGGACGACTTTACGGCCAACAATAACAGTGTTGGCGTTCACTTTCATGGTGGTCCGAAAGCATCTGTGCGAAACGTTCACACGGCGCTCTTGACTCATGACGGCCATCACAGTCGATATTCCGCCAGAACTATGGCAGCTCATCGCATTTTACCTGACGGACGATCAAATTTGGGCACTTCGTGGCAAGAATCGAATGCTCAATAATCTTGCCTGGGATCGTCAATGCTATCAAATTTCGTTCCCGATTACGATCAAATCACTCTCTGAACGACATTTACGGCATCTTGAGTGAGTTTTTCCCTCTTTAGATCTGCACGAATAGCTCTAAAGTAATCAACTCAAGACGCCCTTTTATTTCCGAAAGAATTCACGAAATTTTACTAGCGGATTATCTATATGGTCATTCCTTCCTCGAACGGATTTTCGTGCGTGGAATAGCGCAAAGTCGAGCCTCTGCACTTTCACAAAGGGTCAGAGGCTTATTGAAACAATCAAATCCCTTCAAGAGATTGTCTCCAATGCTCAAAAATGTATCTTCAATGCAGATTCACTGGTCAATGTGGGCCTCGAATCACTTAGCGATGGCATTGACCAAGCGTGCTCTGCTTACGGTTCAGCTATTTTCCGAGAAACTTCGCTTTCTAACAATCTCCCTGGACCCCACTCCAACCTCCGAGCTACTCAAGAGTACTTATCTACCGCAGTTGGAATCCCTAACACTTCTGCGCCATTCCCGGATGGAATATGTCGCGTTGTCGACCACTATGAACGAGACTATCCTCCCTTTCCTCGGCCGACACCACAAAACATTGAAATCTTTCCACTCACCAAGAAGTGGTACATTTAACATGTGGTATCCCGAATCCTTGCAGATGTCGAGCGACGGCATGCCCCTCTTCGAATCCCTCTCATTATCTTTCTGGTGTCTGCAAAACGGGATACATCAAACAGTTCACGACTTCATCGCATCGCATTCCCAATCCTTGAATTCCCTCACTCTCTTTGTCTGCGCCAATTCGATTGCCGTACCACCTGAACTCCTGGAGTCCCCTCAGACTTACCTTGATCTCAACCTTCCACATCTCACCCACCTTATCGTTGAACACGTCAGATCATCAGGAGAAGATTGTGCAATCTGGTTCTATCGGCTTGCTAACAGCATAGCACATGCATGTAGCGAAACTCTGATTCAACTGGTGATCAATGGAGGGGGCTTGGCTTATGCTTCTGAGCAAAATCTCGCTTGCACGGTCTGGACAAATTTGAAGGTGCTGAGTATTTTCGTGTATGAGTTGGATGTTCAGGAGCTGGACTTTATGGCCAATATCAAGCTTTTTCCTACATTGGAGGAACTAAATTTGATGAAAATTTGGGCGTTCGGAGCATCAACAAACTCTACGGTAAGCGAACGATATTTATCGACTCAGTTTATACTCACGCCTCGCACCTGGAGTTCGAAGCAGATTTATCACGCCGCAAATATAAACGAAGTAAACTTCGCTATCTTCATGCACAAACGCCTCTCAAAGGCCAAATGGCTAACTTCAAGGCGCTTGTCAATACTTTCCCAAACCTACTGCTATTCAATGATGTACCGAAGGTGGAATTCTTAGAGAACCACAACGATGAACGCTTGGTGCTTATCCATGACTCAATACGGGTTACATCTAACGTCTCATAGGTACCGAAAGACTCACGAGGACGTATTATAGAACTTTATTCGAATTCGATATTTTCTACTTGTGAAAGATCTACAAATACATGGTGGATCTCCAAGAATTCAACTTGTAGCATACTTGTACATCCATTGCATAGTTATGCCATCGTTCCTTACTCCAGGCCCTTGTCGGTAGTCCCCAGATTACCTGAAGTACCGGCATTTATTGCCTGGAACCATTAAGTTGACGATTACATTTGCATTCTTTGATATAACGACAGTAGGGCCGGCAGGCGGTAGTGCCCGCTACTGGATTTCAACATGTTCAGATTCTAATTTACAGTACCTTGGATGTAAACCAAAGAGCGAAAGAATAGTCGGTTATCAGAAATCCCGAGCCGAACCAGACAATAGTGAGGTTGAGCGGAGGTCCATGCAGTTTATATTGGACAAACTCGGGTATAAACATCGGGGTGCCCAACACACGAAATTTGGCAGTAAAGTGGTGCCTGAGCGCACTATAAGAAACCCTCTACCTAAAGGTAGCGGGAATTTCAGGTAGCATCACGCACCCAACGACTTGGGTCACATTCCAGCCACAAATCTCTCAGAAGTTAACACAGGCCCCGATTGTATTTCAAGCTATGCAATGACGAATATGCCTTTGATTTTGACATTGCGATCAAGCGATGACAGATCCCAAAGTGGCAAGTCCCGAACGAGTTGTTCAAACGGAAAATCATGCATCCGGATCCGCGTAGTAGATTCAAAGATCACTGACGAGCAAAGTGACGCGCAATGTGCATTGTGCAAATCTATCCCGAGGTCTCGATATCTCCCACACGCACATAGATCTTGACATTCAGTGTGTAATCATAGATCCCATTTCTGCTCCACTCAACGAGGACTACTCCACTCGGCGCCTGTATACAATTTGACCACTATTTTGTCTGCGGTACTTCTTCGGACATCGGCGCTTCCCATACACAAAATTGTGCTCCAACAATAGCCATCAAAATGTAGCAAATAATATCATACTGGCCAAGCGATTGAAAAAAAGGTATATAAGAAACTCGAAAATGAGTAGGTCCAGTCATCACAACAACCACACAGTTTCTACTTCACCAGTACTTCAACCATCTCAAACATGCAATTCAAGTCTTTGGCTGTCATCATTCTCGGTGCATCCCTTGCTGCCGCCACCGCCATCCCGGCGTCTCAGTGCAATACTGGCCCAGTCCAATGCTGCGACAGCACCGGCACGGCGAAAGACCCGTCCATCTCCAAGCTTCTCGGACTCCTCAACATCAACGTCTCCGATGTTGACGCTCTCATTGGCGTTACTTGCACCCCCATCACCGTTATCGGTGCTGGCGGAAACTCTTGGTAAGATCGCGACAATAGTCTTTGTTCAGGTTCAAAATCTAACTGTTGTATTTTAATCTAGCGCTGCGCAGCCCGTCTGCTGCTCTAACAACTCTTTCAGTGAGCCTTAAATCTTGTTTGATTTGTGAAGATGAGAATATGAGGCTAACGTTCTTTTCAACAGAGGGAGTTGTTGCCATCGGCTGCACCCCAGTCAGCCTCTAAACAAGAGCGATATTTGGAGTGGAGTGAATGCTTGTAAACAGTAGTCATAGCAGAATTGAATCTAAAGAGCCCGATGACGAATCTCATAAGTCCGAATTTCGAATTCCCGATCAAGACAACGATCGAAAGTCTAAAGACTCAAGAGCGTCGATCTCCGTACAGCCACAGAGTACTTCCGAATTAGGCAATAAACGTCAAAAGTAGCTGGTGACGCACGTCGTTCATCCACTTGAGCACCGATTGAAATGCGGGAGGCGCTGGGTTAAAAAGTAGCGCTGTGAGTAAAGTTACAAGATCTTGAGAGTAATAAAACAGATCTAAAACTTCCTTCGTTGTCCATTAATGATTCCTCATTTCTGAATTCTGAATTAAGACGGTAGAATATTTGATAACACGCCGGCGCTGCGTAACACTGGCTTGTAGTGCGGATAAGAAGGTCTAAAATGACTATTATGGTCTCATGATGCGAGAAAATACTTTAAGTTGGAAACCCACACTCCTGCAGTTCGATGTTGATTTTGACATCCTTCACTTCGCATGCATTAACGGGGCTGTCTTGAATGCTTCCTCTTCATCTTTGTGTTTTCGTCGGTGTTATTGATATCCTTCGACTCCACATTGCAACATACTTCAGTGTCCACGTGTGTCTCGTCCACGAATGGATGACGTTCGCCCGTCCCACTCCATACTGGATAGCATTCGACATGATTTGTCTTGAAAGACAGACCGCGTGCGTCCTTCTTCCAACCATCACTACCTATACTTGGTGCAGTTGCTCACACTCCAACATACTCGTCTCTGTTTGTACAATTCAAAGCAACTCCACTCAGACAAGAGAAGCTCTATCTAAACCGCAATCTAAATTAGTTCTTCCCGTTCACGAGGCGTAGAATCGCCTTCGGGTCCGTTTTGTCTTGCTTCGTCGTGGAGTAGTCTGTGAGTACACAGAGACCACGAATGCATTATGCGGATAATCTGTACCTTTTAAGAATCATGCACAAAGCGTACACAACAATGTCGATAGGTATAAAAGCCAGGCGAGAGATGAGGTTCAAATCGTCAGCCTCACAATCTTCAATAATCAATTAGCATTCAAAGCAAAGCCTCATAACAAACATGCAATTCAAATACCTCGCTGCATTCGCTCTCGGTGCATCCCTTGCTGCCGCCACGGGTATCCCAGCCAGCCAGTGCAACACCGGTCCCGTACAATGCTGCAACAGCACTGGAACCGCCAAGGACCCGAGCATCTCCAAGCTCCTCGGGCTCTTGAACATCAATGTCTCTGATATCACAGCTATCATCGGTGTTACCTGCACCCCTATTTCTGTCATCGGCGTTGGTGGAAACTCTTGGTGAATATTCCTGTGCGTTGTAATTTTGATCTCATATTGACAACATTATCAGCACTGCGCAACCAGTTTGCTGCTCGAACAACAACTTCAGTGAGTGTACCTCTGAGATCAATTCTCCAACTCGGTGGTTTTTGGATATACAGACTGACATAAATTCCAGACGGCGTCGTTGCCATCGGTTGCGTCCCCGTCAGCCTTTAAGTGGTCAACTTCTCAACAAGGATACCGTAGCAGAAATATCGGGTGCTTACTTTAAGTTGGGCGGGTTCAAGCGTCTTTAATCAAACAAAAAGTTATCACAGTTGTAATTCGTCTACAATCAATTCAGCGTAGTTGTTACCTGTTAGCATCGGAGTGCTGAGTAACCAACCAGTGTCAGATGGATGAAAATCTTTTCGAAGAGAATAGGCCAAACAGATATACGGACATTGGTGGCGTTGAATCTCACAACTACGAGATGTAATTAATTTCGATCAAGGCCGAAATGACTCGCAACAATGGTGCCTGCAACACTCCGAAAGGGGAATTAACGTTCAACCGAAAAGACAACGCCGCTTTTCAGGTTGTCCGTTGACCCCTTGTTTATCCCTTCACAAGATTTCTCTTCTTGAAAGGCCACGCTTGGTGTTTCCTGATACCATCGCCTCAGAAGATCCTCGTCCCACAAGTTTCAACCGCTGGGGTGGCTTTGTCTTGACTCATCAGTCTCTGGTCGTGTGGACAGCTCGTATCCTCAAAAAGGACGTCAGCGAGCTCACAGATTATTAACGAAAACGCGCCATTTCATACCCCTTCAAAAGATGAAGAAGTTCGGCCTTAAGATGGCCACAGTGGGAGAAAGATGCGAAGGCAGTTTATCCTCAACACACGGGATGGTGATCACACAACGCGTTACTTTTGTTAGGGCAGACAACATGCCTGCTGGTTTCCCCAATCCTGCGGTCGATGACTTTATAGAGGGAGCGCGCGAGAAGAAAGTTATTGAGCTCTTAACTGCGCATGGTAAGTCGACCTATATCGAAGAGGCCGTGCATACTCAGCTTTATGTATGTCTAGATCCAGCGGAATACGTCTTCCAAACTATCATCGGTTAAGTGGTGTCAATTTGCAAAGAGGTTGCAGTCAATGTGCGATTTAGATTCAATGCCAATCATGGTCTGGCATCAGCGTCGTTCTTACCCGAGTCGTAGTCCTGAGTTATTGACTTTTCTACCTGCCAGTGGTTAGCCGATGTCAAATGGAAGGGCAAAAAATTAGCAGAGATACTTACTTTGTGATAATTTTTGCTACTATCGCGTTCAATCTCTCTCAAGCAGGAAAAATACTTTACCTCAATTAAGGCCAAACACTTTCAACAATGGTGCAAACGATCCAAAAGGGAATCAATGTTTGGTTTAATAGAATGCTGTACCCTCGCAGGTTCTCCCAAAACCTCTCGTTATCCCTTCGCAAGATGTTTCTCTTCGAAAGCCCCCGCTTGGTGTTTCCTGGCCGCAACGCCTCACAGAACCCGCACCGCGGAGATTTCAACCGCTGGGGTGGCTTTGTCATGACTCACCAATCTCTTGTCATGTGGACAGCTCGTATCCTCAACAAAACGTCAGCGAGCTCACGGAGTATCAACAAAAACGCGCCATCTCACACCCCCTCCAAAAGATGAAGAAGTTCGGCCTTAATATGGCCACGGTGGGGACAAGATACGAAGGCAGTTTATCCTCGACACATGGGATGGTGGTCACACAACGCGTTTCTTTTGTTGGGACGGACGACATGCCTGCTGGTTTTCCTAACCCTGCGGTCAATGATTTGGTTGAGGGAGAGCGTGAAAAGAAAGTTGCTGAACTCTTAACTGCACATGGTATGTTCTATCTATACCACAAGTCAAGGCCGTGCATACTCAGCTTCACGTAGGTCTTGATCCATCGGAATATGTCTTCCAAACTATCATCGGCTAAGCACGCGCAGTGGTTGCGGTGTGTTGTGAGGACTTAGGGACTTATTATTCGAAAGTTGCTCTGTTCCACTAACATTTGTGAATATTTCACATCATGTTGAATGAAGACGAGGTAGTTTCCTTTTGTTGGATTCGCATTCGAGATCCAAATATTGTTAATCAATATTAATATAATTTAGAGAGATGATTTTGTTCCAGTGGTGGAAGTCGGGGGACAACAGTTGAACAGACTGAGAGAGCGACACGGCGTGGCGCGTGAGATCATCACATGTGTATCAGTGTTTGGACTCGAACTGCTCAGGTTGAATGCAAACCACCTCCAACAATACATACAACTTGCTTACTTTGAGGTTTCTTAATGGACCTTCCGCCTGAAATATGGTTTCAAATTGTATCACTGCTTACCGATCATGAAATCTGGCCATTGAGGTGTTTAAATCGCGTTCTTTGGACAACTGCTTGGGATCGTCAATGTGCAACGCTATATCTGGATACATTGGAAATGACAAAAGAAAGATTTTGGCGGAATCTTCGGCGCTTGCAGTACGTTCAACACCTGTATCTTGAGGTCTTCACTTATGTTTTCTTTAGAAGCCACCATGTTGTGCACCGAGTCCGCGAAATTATATTTTCGCGCGGAGAATATCATTCGTCAGTCCTCTGGCGAGTGCTCGTTCAGGAAAGGAAAGTGGGATATCTCGCTGGCTTCAACGACTTTATTGCAGACCTCTCTGAGCGACGAGATGACTTAATCAAGAGAATAATAGTGGGATTCCCGAATGTGTCGTCTCTGCGTGTCTCATACAGCGACTCTGGAGGTCAACTATTCACCCTGCGTCCCCACTTGCCTCTCTTTCGATTTACCCTAGAGCTTTATGCAGCCCGTCTGCGTTCTTTAACAATATCACTTCATTCTTTGTGGGTGGCGGAGAGAGTCCACTGTCCCAGGCTTGAGTACTTCTCCGTCAACACATATCATCCAGATCCAAATCCGGCATCCACCACCGACATGTCGTTGCCACGCAATACAATAGACGGTTGGATAATATTATTTCTCAACATGCACCGCCAAACCCTTTCAACGTTCGCCTTCACCACATTGAACCATGATCCTACCGTTGACGATCTCTTCATGAAGACGAAACACATACCCAATCTTCGGGTTCTCACCTTGAATCTTGTGATATTGACTCCCAAGGGTAGATCAAGTTTGCATAGATTCCTTACGCTTCACTCCAGCCATTTATCCGAGTTCAACTTTTCGTTGAAAGGTGTTCGTTCCAAACCAGCAGACATCACTCCATATCTTTTCGGTATGGACAAGACAACACTCTCGAACTTGAATCAACTTTCGTTCAATCTCTCCAATATCACGATTGAACCCTTAGTCGCCGAACTACTGGTATTTGCATCCGAGCATGCTTCTAATCTCTCCAATTTTGGCATCCATCAACGACCTCTGCGGAGATGGGAATGGCAAATGTTTATTACTCCAAGTTGGACCCGTCTTGCGCACCTTGCGCTCGTTCTTTATGAACTCACGGCATCAGACATAGACATTATCGCAACTCAATTTCCTTCTCTTCAGTCAATGCTACTCGATGTGTTTATTTTTTCCGGCAAGAGCATGGAGGTCATGTCAGAGCCCTCGCAGGTGAGTTAAGCTTTCGCATACAATCTAGAACCGGGTTGTACTCATCACGCCTCATTCCTAGTTTGGCATTGACATAAATGAACGATATTATACTTGTAGTTCGTTGCGATATTTAACAATGCCGCGTGGGGAAGAACATTGGCCTGCCATTGCAAAGGCCTTTCCGTCATTACTTCTCCTCAATGACGAACCTCGACACCTCTACCTCACTGGCTCATTGTAACTACGCACTGACAGCCCTTCGCTACTTCTTACTTTTTGAACAGTTTATCGCGTTATTCAGAGCGTGGCTGGCCGCGATTGTCGAAGCTTTGCTTTTGCGAATGCCTCAAGGTCTATCATCTTACTCTTTTTCTTTTTCTTCTCGTACTTCATGAGATTTTCGCGATGTATGATTCTGTCTTGGATGTTTCTTTTTCAAATGTGAAGGTCCTCTGCTTTGAACCTTCACGCTAACTCATTCAATTGTGTAATCCATTTATATTTACAGCCCCACTGCAGTCATCGTAAACTATCGTAAATAAAAAGGTGAAATCATGTACAGTGATCTGCTGTAGCAAATCCATTTCATGCAAAGGTGGATAATATTGGGACGATGAGGAGAGTCGCGGCTCCGAAGAAGCTATCCGCAAACATTGATCGGTGGCCCAGCGCAGCCGACTTGGTTGATTGAACTGCACTGTTGGCGCTTTGCGAGACGGTAGAAGGTGCCGAACCATCTATTAGATAAGGCATAGGAGTAAGTGAGAGGGAGATTTACTGAAGAGAAATTGCAACTTACCGACGAAAGACGCTCCACATTTAGCTTTTGCCGCCGCTTGAAGAACAGACTGGTCTTTTGGGAAGTCTTGAACAACAATATTGTAGGTTTCCTTGATGCAGTCTGTGCAAGTAATGTTGTTTGGAAGATTGGTCAAAGTTTTGATGCCATCCGTGACGTCTGCGCTGAGACTCGCGAGTGACAAGCCGCCTAAAGAGTTTGCTAGATTGGTAAAGGTTTCGTTAATGCAAAGGTTTCCCCCGCTGAAAGAAAGAGGTAAGTCGTGATGAGGATTATAACAGAAAACATGTATACTCCTTCAAGCAGAAGACCTTTCTCACAGTAGGATAATAAGTTTGAATATCCTGGGTGAGTTGGCTCGTGGAGTCCTTGTCGGTGTTGACGCCCAAAGCCTTCAGCTCAGTCGAGCATCCAGAAGTGATGTTCTGGGTGACAGCGGACAGAGTGGCGTTGCTGCAAGCTGGTTGACCGCAGAGGCCAGTTACCCAGGTGTTTAAGGCCGGTACGAATGTGGAGTTGTTGGAAATACCGAGAGCAAGAAGTGCCCCCGTGTTAAGACAACCTGAAGCGTCTGGGCTGGCGAGGACTCCCTCAAGAGCAGTCATGCACTGCTGGCCAATACCACTACGACCCAAGTATTAGGTGAAACTTCTTCGAACGAGTAGTAAAGTAAATAACGCACGAGATTTGAGCCGAACCCAATGCCACGAAACTGGCAATAATTAGAGCAGAGAGGAACATATTATCTGGGCAGCTGGGCTAGGCTGAAAAGGTGGTAGTGGGGGAAAAGGAACCTGGACGAGGGATGGATTTTCGGCTCAGCGTCGATGACCCTTTATATTACTTGGTCTCCGAGCAGTGTTGCGGCGCCATCCCCGCCATCAACGTGTGTCACGAAGGTCTGCGCAGCTTCCTTGCAGCGCATGGCAAGTCGCTACCTCAGGCTCTCAAAAAAAAAAAACTTGTAAAAGTAGATGTAAGAGTCCAATCCACTGTGGAACGCTATGCCAAGTCGTAAGTACTACTCCAAGAGCAATCCGGGGATTTCGGAGATCACTGACCAAGCCCACGATGATCTGATTAGGAAGATCAGTAATTCGGTACATATGTGGGTTCTAAGAATTGCCGTGACAACGTGTTCTGAGCGCGCAAGTCATGTCGTTGGTGACTGTATTCAGCACTAGGCCTGTCATGAGAATGTGCCTGAAAGCCCAACAAAACTTGCACAAGAGATTGTGCCTTGCCAGACACCGCCAACATGGCAGCTCCGACCATAGGCAAGTGGTATAGGCTCACCAACGCGTACACTGGCGCTGGACTTGCTCTGGATGTAGTCAATGATGCTGGTACTTCATCTAGTGGTACATTGCAAATGGCTTCTGCTGGCGCATTTTCTGGCCAATACTGGCAGTTGGAGTATAATCCAGCTTCATCGACTTCGACCTACGCTTTGTTCACTCAATTCCTGGGCGAGACGAAACGATTAGATGTATATGGCGACGATGCGACGAAACCACACCTTGCTGCCGGAGGTTCATACTCTGGGCAGATTTGGACGATTGCCGCGTGGGGTGATGGAACTTTTCGATTGTCGAATGCGTTTTCGGGGAGCAATATGTTCTTAGACGTTTATAGCGATACGCAAATACCGTTTCTAGAGGCTGCAGAGCATTCCGGTCAGCATTGGACATTTACGCCTCTGGATGGTCAAGCAGCAGCAGCTCCAAGCCCTGGGTAAGCATAAAGAGTGACATTCTAGACGTACTCGAACTGAAACTCCTCGCTTGCTTTAGAGCGACGACACATGTGCCTTCGACTGTCACCAGTTCTGGAGCTTCGAACACATCTCTGCCAAACAGGTTTGTGACCTATCAATGCATAATCAGGTTGTCGCCCTGATACACTCTTTGCGTCGTTAGTCCACCTCAGCCCGCAGCCTCGGACCATAGCAGGTACAATTTATACCTGGGATCGCCCTACATGAATTGACTGTAATCTTCTTCTAGTCCAAGTGGAGCTGCGATCATTGGGAGCAGGTAGCTAAACCCCTTCCTTATTTCATTGTTCAATCATCAATCCTTTTCATTAGTAAAAAGTCCAGCGTTAACGCAGGAGCGATTGCTGGGGGAGTTATTGGTGGACTCGCCGTCCTCGGGATCCTAGTAGCCTTGGCATTCTACCTTCGAAGACGAAGAAACCGCGCCGCTGGGGTGACAACCAATCACGACCCGCCTACCTCACCCGTTTCTAAAGAGACATACCAACATAATGGACAGGATGGTCTGGCTTCAGCTGAGTCACACTCTTTCACTTCCGTTGTGCATTACTAACTATCAAACTCGAGCAGACTTATCAGGCACCTGTCCTCAATAATGGCGATGGAGGTTACTTTGGAAGTAGAGGATGATCATAATTGGAATTGCTATCGATTTCATTAGGGTTCAATATTGGCTTATATTATGATTACTTGGGGACATTCTTGTTGTATATTAGTTGAATGTATGGATACTATCGGTGAAACTGCTCACTTAAATTGAATATCGGGCCATATTAGACCTCAGATCTTCCTCGGGTCGTATAATCGGTGTCTTGCATTTGTTCATAAGCCTGAATCAGAAAGAGCATGGGGCGTGGATAATTCATCGCCTTGGCGTCTGTCACTTTACATTTCGAACTGCGTATCAGCCATCGAAGGAAACTGGTAAGTCGGGAGTAAAGATGCTTACCCGGTTTGTCCGAGAAGGTCTTGTGTGGCTTGATCTTCTACATCTCTCCTCGGCATCCCATTTATTAACACGAGATGAGGGAAAGCATCTACGATATCTCGAATAATTTCTGGACGAGTGTAGCGTCCATGAACTGTGAGGCATGTTAGTCGATTTTTGCGTTGTTTCACAATTCCAATTTGGTTAAGCTAAAAATCAAGAGTTCAACGTCGTGCTTCATATCTTGAGTTCAACAAAACCTACGTTATCCTCAGAAGAAATTTCTTTGCTCCAAGAGGAAACAACCAGGACCACTTCTAATTCCAGCGTCTCGAGATTCGGAAACTTCATCGAAAGTACATTGATGACCTCAGGCGTCAAGATATACAAATGTAGGTTTAGATATCTGAGTTGAGCCCAATTCATGGTGCTGAACACCCTCCAGTCATCGGTTGTTAGAACCCTTTGCCGAATCTGGAGCTGCGTCAGATGTGCTGCATAGACTCGGATAAAATCCGTTAGATATGGTAAGGGGATCTTGGGCTCCCTCACGCGACGCATTTCGATAACCATCTTTCGTAAATGGGGAAGTGGGGCGTTCATCAGGGGCAATAGCGTTGTAATTGACGATTCTCCTCCTGGGCGAGAGTCGTGTGGTATGAGAAGTGTTAGGGATTGCAAGCAAGCAGAGTGTTTCGAGAGGAAGTGTCGTAAGGAGCGAGCATCTGCCTCCTTGGTAGATGTGGGCGAGAATGTTAAACTTTGGAGATGAGGGAAGGCTTGGAGGTTCGAGAATATGCTCGTTATGTCGTATTCGATCGCCAGAGCTGTAGAGATGACCTCCAAAGAAATTATACTGGCCCTATGCCTGTCGAGAAAGGGAATGACTGTAGCTTGGAGTGTGCTCTGAAACAACGCTCCAGTGTTGTCCCCCGTCAATGAAGAAAACGTGATCGAAAAGTGTTCGAGTTGCGGAAGATGGGTATGGGTGAGGAGGGTCGTGATATTAGCGAATGGTAACACCGCAATCGTCAAGGACCGAAGAGTAGAAGAGACCATGCCAATTAATGAATGAATCGAGGAATCCAAAGGAGATATTTGACCAGCAGCATCATGGCTTTGAATCGCCGAAACGCGTATCGATCTCAGATTCTCGAAAGATTTGACAATTTCTTTCAAAGGACCAGGTTTCCAAATGTAAATGTCCTGCAGGTGACTCTTGAGTGTCTCCCTATATCCTCGGTCAGAAGCAGCCAATAGCGTATCGGTAATCAAAGACGCATGGTGTTCCCCATTTCCGAAGGCGAGTTCACGGACACGGGTCGCAACCATTGGATTCCTACAATTGATTGATATTGAGACCTATATTGGTAGTGGAGAATAAAAGTACAAACCGCAGTCGGCGAGCGTTCCACATGTAGGCTTTGGATTGAAGTTTCTCAGCATCTAAATAGACAAGCTTGCATTGTCGATTCCAGGCTGCATCCCAGAGCCACCTGTTTAGCTCTCGAATTTGCCAGAGATGCTTATCGGAGAGAAAAGAGGCAATAAAGTCCCAGATTTCCTGGGGGAGCTCTGGGCTCATTGGTGGTGCTGACTGAAGACAAACCCCCTAGTTTATATCGACCAGGGTGTCCGAAGGAAAAGGGGAGAGTTATTCTTAGCTCGCGAGGCGATGCGTTCGAGGGCGATGACCTATTAAACATCTCGCAGTATCATCACAAATACCAGCTAATACATTGGGCCGAATGGCGCCTTCGTCGACAACACAACAAAACACAGGATATGCGCAAAGAGTATTTGCTGACGGGCTCGGTGCCAACATTGGCACCCGATGCGGGTGACATCAGATGCTCCCTCTTTGACATGGTTGAATTGGCTTCCTTATACAGCAAGAAGAAATATTCAGATTAAGGTAACTTATAAGTCAGCGATCTTTGAGTGAAGGAGAGAACCGTGTGGCTGTATTCAGCTGGAGCGGAACGTCAATCACGCGCGGAGTTGCAGCGTGATTCTGTGTTGATTGTTTACCAAGTTGTTGATTTCGCTTGTTGTCACTCGCGGATAAACCTCAGTAAAAAATAAAGTCAACAAAAGTCATTCTCCCTATGTTAGAGTGGTACATAATGGTGACTAACCAGTGACTACTAGCTATTTTAGACGGCGTTCTTACACGCTTTTTTTTTTTTTTTTACAGAATTGGTGACTTTTCCGTGACTTCGTTTTTTACAGAGGATAAACTGTCAGTAGCCCTTGCGCATCTTGTATTCGTTGTAACTAGACCATACGCCAACTTTCTTCGACTCATCTTCCTCTTTTCTACAGCTTTCAAGAATTATTTTGCCTTCTCAGTACCAAAAGCGTCCAAGGCTTGAACTGCGCGACTCAATGGTGTTGAATGCCGAATGTATCAATGCTTCAGTACCTGTCTCTTCAAAGTGACAGTGACATGTACTGCTGGAAGCTAGCTGCGATCGATCTCTTGCTCCCACCAACTGGCTGATGCGTTCTCGTAATTATTTTTTCCCTCTGCTTAAGCGGCTCGAATAGCAACATGATAGCCACTACAAGGGACCGGCCCTTTTACACATAGCCTCCTGTCTTGCTTCTATGGTTTGTGGGTTGCTTTGTGGGTCCCGATTCCCTTGGTTCTTGACCACGTACCACCATGAACGAGTCAATCTCCACTACTCACAACTCTGGAAATCAGTCTGCTTTGTTCGATCGTAGTACTGTGGCCGTCTACGGAGGAACCTTCACTTTAAACCATTCGGTCACCACAACCAATGCAAATCCAGGCTTGAATGGGGAAGGTGGTAAGATTCATTTTTATTAACAAGTATAATCTTTATCTCAGATTTCATAGTTCTAGACAAAGCATTCCAAAAGGTGGTAGTCACCGCCATGCACGACAATGACGATGTCGTGCAAGCACCGAAATGTCATCCTGGCACTCGTACAGCGCTTATCGGGCGCCTGATTATACGAGCCCAAGACACCGATGCTGATTGCTTCTTGATCTGGCTTGTTGGACCAGCTGGAGCCGGGAAATCCTCAATTGCGCGATCTTTCGCTGAAGAAATGGAAGACTCTGGCATACGCTTTGCATCTTTCTTCTTCTTTAGGACTGACCCAAGCCGCAACTCGGTGAAAGGGTTAGTGCTGACGCTTGCCTACCAGATATCTCACTCCATTCCGGAATTCAAACAATATCTGGCTCTTGCTCTTGCTGAGAATACAACGATCTTCCATCGATCACTTCCAACCCAATTCAAGAAACTCATTACCCTACCCCTCGGTCAAGTCCTCGCATCCCATCCTTCTCATGACTTCAAAACTCGCCCCTTCGTCATCCTTATTGATGGGCTGGACGAGTGTAACGATCGAGAATCCAGGCGCTCCTTCTTGCAGCTTGTTCACAAGGCCATCCCGACCATTCCTGGTCTCCGTTTCGTTGTCACAAGCCGACCGGAGGAAGACATCCAAGCAAAGTTTGATCAATTCAGAGACGAAGATTACGAGAAAATGGAATTGTTGGCCGACATAAGCGCTTACGACGACATTCGAACATTTCTTGGGGCGGAATTCGTCAGAATTCGGACTACTCACCCCTTACGTAAGATTTTGAAGGAAGACTGGCCTTCGTGCCGTGATACCGAAGACCTTGTCCGAAATAGTTCTGGTCACTTTATTTACCCTGCAACAGCGATTAAATACATCGAATACGCCCTCGATAACCCTCAACGTTCTCTACAAGTCATATTAGGTTTGCGAAAGTCATCTCGTAAACCACTGGCGGACCTGGACGCCCTGTATGGCAATATCCTCGACTCGTCGAGGGCTTGCCGGAAGAGACTCCGCGACATCCTTTCTATCATGATTGCACTCTCGGAACTAGGCAGGTCGAAAGAATGGATCGCCGACACGTTTTTGATTGAAGCATTGTTGGGACTTGAAGAAGGTGATGTTCAGTTAGGCCTGTTGGATATCAGATCTATTGTCGAATATGATCCAACGTCATCAGTACCTTTCTTTCATCATCGCTCTTTTGCCGACTTTCTCCTTCACAAAAGTCGTTCTGGCGATCATTATATTGGCTCCGTACCGTCATTCGACCTTCTCATCAAAAAATGCTTCCAGCGCCTCTCCAATCCGCGTAATTTCCTGGATACTGGTGTTGGGTATGATCATTATCTTCTGCATTTGAAGCCATCGTTGACTTGATCTTTTGTTGCCAGGCCCTTACCTCCAGCTCATTTGCTCAAGAACACTTATCATTCCCTCGTTCTACGATGGTTTTCGAGAATTCAACAGGGGTCTCATTCCTACGGGTTCATACGCAATCATCTCATGGCCTATGATCCACTGGATGCCGATGAACAAGACTTCACCGTATCTCAAGTCGGCAGCTTCTATGGAGGGCAGATCCTGGCCATTTGTGAAAAGTTTAAAAACGTAAGAGATCGCACTCACCTCAAGTATCCGTGACGCTGACACTGTTAAACATCGAACAGCTTGTTAACGATGAAGAAATCTTTGAGTTCCACCTTGCAAAGCTTGATGCATGTGTTGTTTCTGACATCGAAAAGATGCCATGGCCCCCTATCGTGACTCTCAACATCCTGGCACTTCGGGTGTTTCCAGATACCTTTTCTTTCGACGAGGACAGCGAAGAAAAGGCTTTGCATAAACCCTACAAATTATTTCCGCCCATACAGAGTCTCGTCTCAGCTTTCGGGCTGGGCTATTCACCCCATTTCAGATTTGTTGGTGATTTCTTCTTCGCTGAGGAACGTGCTGGCAAATATTGGATCAATGAAGATGTACTGGTCTCCGCAACGAGATGGTGCTTTCAGAATTTGTTGCAAATCATTGGTCATGGGTAAGTTGTTCAAGTACTCGTATCTCCATTCTCTAACAGATGTAATAGCTCGCTATTTGATCCTACAGTCGAGTTCGTACTCCAACCACCATCAGAAAAGTCCGAGAGGAGGGTTATGGCGGGCCACTGGGCTGAAGCTCTCAGTTGGCTCCTAATACGACAAATATATAGACCAACCGCGCTACAAGCACGTACCGTCCTTGTACCGAGGCTACCAATAGTAGCTCGATATCTACAGGCTATACCAACCACAAATCCGGTTCGGAAGTATTCAACCTGCTTAGAGGTAGGTTTCTTCGCCTCATCGCATTCACAGAGCTCTGATGAATCTGTTTCTCAGACTTTAATCCGTCTCGGTATTTTGGTATGCACCTGATCATGAATATCATATATATCTTACTCACTTGGTGCAATCTCCCTAGCATGGCAACAATTCTCCAGCAGCTCGAGTCCGAAATGTAGTCATTGACGAAGACTCGAATTTTGAAAGAAGCTATGATTCGATTCCGGAAGCAACCCTTTCCATGCTCAATACTCAAGCAGACCTGCCCTTTGATGGATCGTTATGGCCATCTATCTATCTTGATATGACGTTGCAGCTGCATGAACAAGATCCGCCGGTGATCAATCTGGAAGAGAAGGAGATTATTACGCTTTCTGTAGGCTCAAGGGGCCCATTCCAGATGTTTCAGAACATAGCAGCTTCATTCGGGAATTAGCTATACATTTGGAATTGCCACGCAGGTGATTGTAGTCCATCTTCAGGTATTTTGTACCAGAACTTCAGGCGCGATTTTACCCTCTACACTCTTCAACTTCTCAACCCACTGCTCTACTCTCGTAGCGAGTAAACCAATCTGTTCTTTCGATAGTACACGAGGTTGGACCCATGTGATGATAGCTTTGGAATCAACTTGATCGAGAGAGCCTTTGATGAGCTTGAGACTGTGAAGCAGGATGGCGTCAAATAGACACATCTCAAGACGAGGGTGAAATAGTACCTTAGAGCTTTCATGACGAGATGCTCAACCTCAACAGGAGGTAACCGTGTTTCTTCGGCGATAGTTTGGAAGCTCAATGTGCGATTATTGGCGCTACGTCTGAAGACCGACTCGATCAGAGCCATTAAACAGATTTTTTGTCGAAGAAATTCGTAGTTGGATTGAAGTATGATCTGGAATTCCAAAGAATTCAAATCAAGATGCGGCTTCAGGACAGAGAAACGTACCTCTTTTGGGAAAAGAGGGGCCAGTGCTTCGAATTTTCCGATGTTGCCCTCGTTGAATGTAAAGAGCAGTTTTTTCAACCACTCGTGTTGCGTTGCATTTAGCGAGTCCAGTATCGGATGCATAAGCTTCTCATGGGTGACAATCAGAACCCAGAAAATTGAATGAAGGACTTACAAGTTCTCCAAAGTTATATATTTCTTCTCCAAGAAGCGCAGAAATAATGAGATCATGGCCCATCGACAGTCGCTCAACTGCCGACATATCTTTCTCGACGTCGACGCAGGCAAGGTATAGCAGGGAGTTCTTGTAGTAAGGCGAATATTCTGCTTTTGCCTAGAAATTTGACTTCGTGAGTACATGAACTACGAAGGGGAACAGGGGGGCAAACTTTGTAGTAATGAGCTGCTACGCCGTAATAGCTGGCATTAACGCCGTTATCCACGTTCTCTAGGGTATCCAGAACTTTAAGTGCAGCATCCATGTCGGTTTTTGTCCCTTCAAGGTCCCCATATAGCAGTTTCGCCTGTGCGATAGAAGAGAGAAGTAGGACATGAGCGTCCTGTGATTCCTTCGTGTCTATTCTAGACATGAGAGAAGATAGAAATTCGATATGGGCCTGTGGATCTGTAGCGGTTGTCAGTTTGACGTAACCAAAATTATTGGGCACGAACTGGAAGTATCCTTCGCCACTAAAACACCCATCTCTGCCAGTTTGAGCTGGTTGATCTTCGTCTCAAAATCACGAACAAATCGCTGGAAGACATCTACTCGGTATTGTGTTGATTTTGGGTTGTTAAAGTATTCGAATAGTTTCTTCGTTAACTGATGCCATAACCTGTAAGAAATCTGATTTGGTTTCAATAAGCTTTCACGAGAGAAGAATTTGCTTACTTTCGAGTGTAGAGAGACTTGAAAGACTCAAAATAAGGATGCAGCTCTGTAGGCGTCGCAGACAACGCGCTCCCAATAAATTCATCCAGAACGAGCTTCGGTGGGGGTTGTGGTTCAGACATGGCTTCGAGTTCAGTGCACAGGAGATCGGGACGCGTCAGGGTGTACGCGTGAATCCAAACAAGGACACACAGAGCTTGCCAATCAGCAAATACCGGGCCCGATATTAAGCTGTACAACCATGTCATTTTCTCCCAGCATCTCTGAAAGGCTGCAGTACAGGGATACAGTCCAAGGTCTCAGGCCAATACTACAGAATTTTATCCTAGAAGCTCTAGAAGGCCACCAAGACAAAAATCGAAAGACTCGTTACTGTGGCATATGTCTTTCGGGCGCTATGGCCGATACATGGTCGCCACATCTTGACTACGAAGTTGATAGGTCAGGTCCAGAGCCAATTGTTCGGAATCTTACTACTCCTATCAAGAGAAGGCGAACCTTCCCAGGAATCTCTAGGTCGGAAGCAGATGAAGCCGATGGAAATTTTTGGACTACTTTACTACGGTTTATCATCCTATCTCGCACTGATGCAGAGGAAAATACATTATTGAAGCAGCTGGACAATACTACGGAGTGCCCGTGTAATAAGCCAACAGATACCGGTCTCCGATTCCCACCACTTAAAGAGGTTGTTTCTCTCCATTATTTGCGTGAAATGGGCACAACTCTCTACAATACCTACTTCGAACTTGGGTATTTTTTTCCAGCAAAGATCCACCAGCCTCAGAATGTAAATCCACATCTTCCTTCAATGAACTCTTCGTCCCCCCCTCATAGTCGTGGTTTTTTCTTTCGAAATGTACAGACTCCTCTTCATCTTCCACCTCTGCACCGCAAGAATCGCCAGAAGCGAATATCACCAGGGATTGCATTCATGGTGTGCCTCATTCAATTAACCGCCATTGTTATTGATACTCGCACATCACTTTCATTTTCCAAAGGCCGCTCACGAGTGTGGCCTTATTCCCCTCGAGATTTCCTTCTTCTTATCAAAGACGATACAATCCGAAACTCCACTCTAGATGGAGACTACACTGAGGACATCCGAGAATGCGCTCTCATTCTTCTGCACGCTCTCGAAAGATGGTCTATTCGAATTCCCCATCTTGCCCCCACTATGTTCCTTACCGCGACCATAAACATGTGTGGTACCTTGATCATCCCAGCAGTTATCCAAGTTTCCTATTCCATTTGTATTGTTGCATCCATCGCTCGTTTCGTTGTTGATGCATCGATGATTTCGCTTCGACAAATTGACGAGAAGGAGCCCTCACACAGTCACTTCCTCGCTCGCCGAGACATAGGCCGATGGGTCCTCGAAAGTTTCGACGCCGTTGCAACATATTACAAAACTATTTCATTTCGCGATGATATCCCCTTCCACTGGAACGCAGTCATGTTCGGTGAATTTCGCTTCCGACTTTTCCAGCTCTTCGCGATGATGATGTACCTCCTCGAGGACACTCGTATTCCAAAGTCGCTCCGGACTAGTGAGAGATGGGTGAAAGTTCGAAATGCAACTGAAGGGCTGTGTGGAACATTTCATACCGCTACCACCGCCATGAGATCAGCACCACGCCATCGCCTTTTATGCCACCCTCGCGTCGTGACCAAAATACAAAACATCATGGCTTCAGACCCCGTCATTCCCGCTCTTCTTTGTCCAGAAACAGTGACTGGAGACGAAATCGAAGAAGGACGCAAGTTCGCTCTAGCATCCGTCCCAATTCTCCGGTACCGGACATACTGCTTCGCTGCAGCCTGTCCTCAGTCAATTCAAGCCGTCGGAGCAGATTTCAAAGCATGCTCTGGATGCGGTATCGCCAAATACTGCTGTAGAGCCTGCCAAAAACTCGACTGGAGAGGCCTTCGATCTAACGACTCGCCAGATGTTGATAAGAGTCGTCAACACTCAGAAATCTGCAAGCTTTTGATCAGATTTCGACCTTATTTGATGAGTCAGAATAAGGAATGGAGAGATATCCAGTTTACAGACGACGAGTGGCTGAGATTGAGGGATTGGTGCAAGTTGCTGATTCCGGCTGGACCACCCAGTACGGCGACGATTGAAATACTCGAAGCGCTAGCTAAACAGCTGGGAGAAACCATGGAGGATACGAACCTTGAGGAGCTTGAAGAGGCAGAAGCGGAAGAAATGACCACATCAGAGAATTCGGGGGGGATGGATTCATGGGATGACTTTGAAGATGTTATCGAAGAATTCATTACTTTGACTGGGGCACCTAGACGTGAGTTTTCTTCCTCTTGTATATATTGCCTCTGGCTCAAACGATTTGTGTAGCGATCATCTTAGATCATTATTAGAGTCCGTCGATCTTCAGACTTCTTACTTGGCTTGGTATCGCCTTTTAATTGAAAAGACTAGCGGTTCAAATTATTGATAATGGGATATGATGAATATTCACAGATATAGGAATAAGTTTAGGTGTACATGTCGACATAATCATAGTATCCGAAGTGCATAGAGAAGAACAAAGGAGGATAAGCATACTGAATGAGTAGTAGAAATACATTGATGGGAGATTGCGGTGGGTCGTCTAATTGAGAAAGATGTGAATGAATCATGATGCTACGGAAAGAGTTTTGGGAATGGATGATGGCGGAGAAGTTTAACCTCGAAAATCGACGTAAATATCGGCTTGCCAATTCTCGTCGCAAGTGTTGATCAGCGAAATCAGGGAGAGCATGTCGAAACGAATGTGGCCGGCTGCCCATGCTGGCTCGCTGCTTTTCGTCGAAGAATGAATCTCGATGAAACGAGCAAAGTTCTGCGCCACGAGTTGACCAAGCTTCGCTCGTGTGATAGGTCCATGTGAAGCTACCTCGATCGGGCGAACCCAATCTGATGTGTATCCTGTCCACTAAAAGCAGAAACAATCCAATCAGCTCAAGTTCGACTCCGAAAAAGGGTACTTGTGTGTCCACTTACCATAATGCGGAATGTGATCTTTTGAAGACCGGTGTGTGCGAGTACTCTGTCTGTACCGCCGGTAATCAGACCGCTGCAGTCCTGAGCAATGAGATGTTGCATTCGGACACCTTGGTTGTGGTGTCCGGGATAGTCGAAAGTGACTGGAGGGTGACTACCGGGGCGGCTGTTGGCGCTGTGCCATTTCCCAGATGGAGTGTACATTGCTTGCGGTAGGCGCCTAATCAGAGAAGACGTGCCGGACGGGACGGCGCCTCCGAGGGAGCTATAGGAAGATTGTTGAGAAGCACGGAGAGGGCAGTGGAGAGGGTTCGACATCTTTTAGAATTGCGAGGAGAATGTGTTTGGAATACTGAGGCTGTTTTACTTCTCGACGGAGGAGCTGTTGAGATTACTCTCCTCATTCCGCAGATTTTAAAGAACATCCTCGGGAGTGCAGTTGTTCGAGGTGGCATTCAGCAAGACGAAAAGAGAACCTCAAAGCGCACCAGTCGTTGAATGAGCCATGGGCCTGAGCTCCATCACATTGGCTGGCATTTCGTGAAATTAGCGCGGAGGACTTGCCAGAATCGGAAGGGCAACGAGACTTCGGGCCATTCGCCACAACGATGAAAGGCTCTCCAAACCTTGGCCGGCCTCCTGGAGATTACACTGGCGCATTGACCTTCCTTGATTTCACACAAAAGTGCTAACTCACGATCACACAATATGGCCTTGCGTGTCACTAACAAGTATGAACCTCAGGGTCAAGCCCTTGCATTTATCGGCGCTTCAGTATAATTGGCGTGATCATAGAGAGCAGTACGCCCTCGATTTCTTTCACGTTTCACATTTTCACATTTTCCTTCCTCAAAAGGCAAATGATCAGCCCCTGACCAACTGCAAGGATGTTGCAACATCACCTTGTGTACCCGACGCATGCCTCGCTCTTACCGGTTTTGGAAGGTCAATGTGACAATATCGAGGCTAGTTAAGGACCCTGAGGTAAGTACAC